>PVJI01004458.1:0-108194 GCA_004026765.1 Micronycteris hirsuta | reverse complement strand
TCCCTCCCTCCCTCCCTCCCTCCCTCCATCCATCCATCCATCCATCCGTACCTCCCTTCATCTAATATTCACTGAGTACCCACTAAATGCCAGACACTTTGCTGGATACTGGAAATTTCATTCCCTGTATCTCTCTTTTCACTTGTTTCTTTCTCAAGAAGGGACAGAAGCAGGAACTCAGTAGGAAGTGGCTGCCAGTTGGTGACCAGTGACCCCCAGGACTCTCTGTCTCTGGAGGGGAATTCTGGGAGGCAAGTCTATAGGCTTCTTTGAGGTCCTGGTGGCAGAGTCCTCTGTCGCTCATCCCTCTCACCCTGGCCACGTTGCTTTATTTTTCTTCATAGCACTTACTATATTTGACATGTTCTACATTTACTAGATTTTTCACTTATCATTTCACTTTCTCCCCACCAAAATGTAAGCTCCATACTTGTAGAGATTTTGTTTTGTTTACTGTGATTTTCCTAGTGTTTAGATTGGTGTCTGGCACATGGTTTGCAATCAAAAATACTTGGTTTTAAGTGGACAGGTGGGAGGATAGATGGATGGATGGATAGGTGGATGGATGGATGGATAACAGACATGGCTCCTGCCCTTGTGGATTTTTTAGTTTTGTGACAGAAACTATGACTTAAACAATCTTGAGCACTAATGTAAAATTGCAACTGTGTCAAATGTCACAAAGATTACCCAGCATCAGTGAAGAATTTAACAAAAAGCTTTGTCCTGATCAGGGTGGGAAGGAGAGCCTCACTCTGAAGAAGTAGAGCGAGCTATGGTAGGGTAGCGAGGAGGAATCCACTGGAAAATACCAACTGACCCTCTCTATGTGGTTTGGGGTCAGTAAACTTTGCTCTCTATTTCCCCCTTTCTATCTGTTTATCCCCAGGAAGAAGAATGAGCAGGAGCCCAGGGTCCTCAGGAGAAAGCAGGCTGCCAACTGGTGGCCATGGTTCCAGAGAAGAAAGGGGAACTCACATTTCCTCCATTCTCCCAATAATTTTCCACGTATGATGGACCACCGTGGAGTCACACAAGACTGAAAATATAAATAGCCAAGTGGCACCAGCTGGGGAGGGGGTTCCTTCAAGACTTAAACAGAACTTTTGGGGTCCTAGACATCCATGAATGTCTCATCTTCTCCTGGTGTCCTTTCAGTGCATCCTGGTAGAAAGGGAACAGCACTTGAAATGGGGTCAGCTCCCTGGGTTCAAAACCTTGCTCTGCTATCTCCCCGCTATGTGACCTTAAAGTAGTTACTTCATACCCTCAGCCTCTGTTTTATCATCAGCGGAGCAGAAATGATGGTTGCAAAAGTGTTTTCTAACATAAGCCAGTAAGAACTTTATACCTGTTGACTGCATTATGAGTGAGTAGTGGTCAAGGTTCCCCACAAGACAAAGAAAAATAAGACAGTTCCACTGGTGCCGATTGAAATGTGTTTCTCCATTCACACACAGAAATATAACGACTGGGTGTTCTCTACGTTCCAGCCCCGTGCTGGGCACAGCAAGTCCTGCCTCCAGAAACGTGAGAGGATAGTAAGGGAGATTTGTGGGCAGTCATAGGCAGAGCAGAGAGCTCTCTCTGGAAACAGAAAGAACGTGTGGAGGGGAATTCAGAAGAAGGCAAGAACGCTTTAGCAGGGGGGACGCCACCGCTGCAACAAGTACCTTGTTCATGCCTAACTTAGACGGAGACGGCTTGGAGGGGAAACGTGACTGCAGGTGACCAGCTCCAATGACCACCTCATTCTCCTCCCAGAAAACTCCAGTTCTGTGCCCAGTGCTGGCCTGGGAGCCCTGGGTGTTGGGGTCAGGGGACACAGTGGAGCAGGAGATAGTTATGAAGGAGGAGAAGACCTGGGCTCTGTCCTCTGGGCTCCCTCTTTCCTGCCTCCAGGCCCTCGAGCCCCTCCCCCATCTGCCTGGACGTCTCTTCTTGACCACTGGCTGCCTGACTCGATTTTACTTTGCAGGTCTCAGGGCCTGTCCACACTCACAGCTCTCTCGGCTGCCCTCCCTCTGCAACTGTCCGGAGAGCCCTACCTTTTATCCCCCCAACTCTCTCTGTTCTTGTCCATCACAGGACTCATGTCATTTGTAATTACATGTTTATTTTTCTGTAGGGTGCTTTTTTGGGGGGTGGGTCTCCCTAGACTATAAGTTCCTTGAGAGCTGAGACCACATTGTATTTTCATGACTATATCCTCGGCACGAGTTGCACACATAGTAGATACTCTGTAACCATGGATCAAAAGAATTAACATTTTTGGAGAGGCAAAAAAAATACATGGAATGACCAGAAGAGAATTTAAGGGGATGTAATAGGTATGGTGTTTTTCATTCATACTGCCTTTTGCCAAAAAACAAAGGTAGGTGTAAAAACTTCATGGAAGTTGGAGGGTCTCCATAGAAGTGGTTAATTATTCTTCTTTCCCATAGGTCTGCATACCCCCAACATCCCTGATAGCAGGACAAGGATTCTATCCTCATCTGAGAGAGGAGTCTCAGGGAGGGACAGTGACCTGCTCTACGTCACCTGGATAGTATTCTGGTTTGAGACCCTAAGCTTACCCCCTCCGTAACCCTTCCAAACACAGGCTCTCCCCAGATGCTTGGAGCCTGTGCTGGTTGGTTAAATGTGTCCACTGTCAGGTATGAGTCCAACGATCAACCAGAATGGCTAAGGAATGGTGCCATGAACTGAGTTCACGATCTTGGTTGATGTTTTCAGCAGACTCCTCCATGCTTCCTCTAGAAATATTTCTAGAAATGTAGAAATAAGGACATGCAATCTCCAGAAGGGCTTGCTCTGCCTCATGGTTTTATCTTCACTGCTGAATTTGGTCAGTTTTCCATCTTTGCCCCACACCTGACCAAGTCAAACACAGCTGTGGCTGCAGGGATCTGAGGAAGACCTACTGGAAAGGGCGACGGGCGCTCTGCCCTTGAGGAATTCCCAGTCCCACTGGAGAGGGGAAGCTCCTGTAAATGCCAGCCGGCCCCAGGCACCGAGCAGAACTCACTATGTGATCCTGAGAATGGAAGGGAGGAGCTCAGCTCCTTCTGAAGCATCAGAGAAGCGCCCCAGGGGAGGCCCCTCAGGGCTGAGCATCAGCTTTACAGGTCTCCCTCCTGGCTGGCAACAGAAACTCAGCTCAAACTGGTCTATGGGAAGAATATGGGGAAAGTTTAGCTGATGTCACTGACAAAACACGGAGTGAGGCTGGATCCAGCTCCCCACGTGTCTGCCTCTCCTCCTCAGGTCTGTTTATGACAGGAAGGCCTTCTGCACAGAGTGGCCCACTGCTGCAGGATTACACCTTCCAGGTTCAAGGCCACTGTAATGCTGTTTTCCAGAGTGCTTTGGCCAGAGCCCCAGGATTTGCTCGGACTGGTTCTGACTGGTCCCTGAGGAGGCTAGGGAGTAATGTGATGCTCTGATTGGCCAGGCCTGGTCATATGCTTACCCTGGAGCTTGAGGGTTGGAATCAACTCCCACCAACCACGTGAACTGAGAACCACAGAACAAGGCTTCTGCCTGGAACCCTGGAGCCTTTTGCTGGAAGAAGGGAGCTGGTTGCTCAGCAGGACAAAGCAATCGTTCGCTTCAGAGAGCTGCTGTCATCACCCTGCTCTTAAAATTGAGGAGACTGAGGTCCAGAGAGATTAAGCCACTTCCTTCAAATTACACAGAGATCTGGAGCAAAAGTTCCCACCTTGTTTAACCATCATGCTCCAAATAGTACTCATGATGCCAGGTCACCTGCTGCTGTGTCCTGAAGAAACACCTTTTCTGTCTGCATTCTGGGAGAGAGGGTCTAAGAAGGGTGTCTGTAACTCAGTAGGCTCTCGTCTGAATAACCACACCATCTGCCTGGAGGGCCAGAGAAATCTCCACTGCTCTCCCCGTGAATAGAGCTCAGAGTCGTTCTCCCCCCACCCTACCCCCTTTTTTTCTTTTTAATCTTTACGGGGTAGGAATTGAAACAGTATTGTTGTAACTATTAGTTTCAAGGAAAAATTGTAATTGCTTCTAGACCCACTCACTGGCTTCAAGAGCGCTTTAACCTTTAACTTTCTCAGTACAAAAGGAGGCTCGCTGTGTGGTGAATCTAACAAGACCATCATTTATAGCTGGCAGAGTTCATTAGTCAGTCGTAACAGTTTAATTATTAGCATTTTAATGCATGAGCATTTTACTAGACAGAACAACAAGCTTTGGCGTACAGAACAAGACTTCTTCAATGCAGCTGAATTAACCCGCACAATTGCTTGTATTGTGGTGTGTTATTAAAACGAGATGATGAAAATGCAAGAAACAAATGGATCCACGTATTTAGCCAACACACCAGCGTTTGGCTTCATGGTATAGAGAGAAGGCTTTTTTTTTTTTTTAAGCTTGAATTTTAAAATCTTTATTTTATTTTTTCCTGCTTCAAATTATGAGCTAAAATGATATACAGAGGATCCATTGACCTGGCTGGGTGGCTTTCATAAAAAAGAGATGTAGAGGGGGCAGCCGGCAAGTGGTCCAGAGGGGCCGCGCCCAGGCGGCCAGTGAGGGGCCCCATGGCCCCGCATGCTGGCCACGTAGAGAGTCACCTGCAGGGTTCTTTAAACTCCCCCATCCGGGCTGCACCTCAGAGACATTAACATTCTGCTGGTCCTGAGTATTTTTGTTTTTCTTCTTAACTCTCCCAGCCACGCTGAAGTGCTGCCAGGTCTGAAAACCAGGCCTGACCTCCCCATGAGAGGAGGTGGATCATTCCACCACATTTGTCAAATAAGAATATAAGACTGGCCAGTGTAGACAGCAGCTCCAGTCTCAATAGCCAGAAAGCAGAAAGAATCCAAATGACCATCAACAAATGAATGAATAAACAAGAGGCAGTGTAGACATACCATGGAATATTATTCAGCCTTCAAAAGGAATGAAGCTCTGATACACATTCCAACACAGATGAACTTTGAAGATGGTAGGCTTAAGGTAAGGAAGCCAGACACAAAAGGACAAATGTTGTATGATTCCATTTACATGAGGTACCCAGCATAGTGCAATTCGTAGAGACAGAAAGACCAGAATTTACTAGCTCTGGGGAGAACAAGGTATGGGGGAGGGTTATTTTCAGTGGGTCTAGAGTTGTTTCAGATGATGAAAAAGTTCTGGAAATAGACAGTGGTGATGCTGGCGCGGTGGTGAAGGCACGCAACGCCACTGAAGTGTACATTTAAAAGTTGTAAAAATGGTGCATTTTATGTTATGTTTGTATATCTTACCATAATAAAAAAAATGGAATCAAAGTGTGTCATCAAACGAGATTGTGAATAGAAGCCTTTGTAGGCTGAAAATGATGTACACATTTAGGTGGTAGTAATATTCGTTAACTATTTGTTTTAATCATATTGTTTTAATAAGAGGCTATAGTATAAACAACCTGAGAAGGTTAATTAATAATGTCAAACCTAAACAAGTATAATTAATGTCACTTAGCAAAGCCCTTCACTAGACTCAAAACATATTTTCTCTCTGGAGTAATTGTGGCCTGATTTTTCTAAACAGTTCATCCTTTGACTGGGAGGCAGGAACTCTTCGAGTATCTGGAGAAAAAAATGGAAAAGCCTTGCATTTTTCACGTGAGGCTCGTTATTCACAGTGTGGTCTCGCACACTGTTGGTGGCACCCACATAGTGGCCTCTTGGAGGTAAAAGTCTGCAAGCCCCAGAATGGCCTCCCTTTTGATGGCTACCAAAATGGACAAGGTGTAACAAGAATCATCCTAAGAGCCAATACTTAATGAATCTCTCGTAAATGCCAAGCTTCTGCTGTAAATAATGGTTGGGGGTGGTTGGAAGGATGGGTGGACAGAGAAGGGGTTGGAGACATCCCTTGGCCAGGCAAGAACTAACTCAGAATCCCAAAGAATTTTCCTGTGAGTTCTTTACTTCTGATTCAAATAATGCAATCCATCCCAGAGAGTCTGTGCGTTGATGGGGATCTGGGCCTGACCCCCGACTATGAAGATGTGAACGGAGAGAATTCCCTGTTCCTCTCTATTCTGCCTTCTCTCTCCTCTCCAAGAATCCTTTTTGGTTATTTCAACCTCTTGCCTTCCCACTCCCACCCCTCAAGATCCTGCGACATGAAGAGGGAAAAGTGAGGAAGCCCAGGCGTGTGCTCTGAGTCTATTGGAAGAAGAGACCTGGAAAGAATCATTCTTATGTCCTTTTGTGCTAAAAGACCTTATGACTCCTTCTCAGCTTTGGAATATAAGCTATGGAACATAGCAACCCCTTCCTATCATTTACCCTAAGACAGCCAACTTCCCAGAAGTCCAAGGTCGGTGGGTAGGAGAGGCGGAACCTGCCTGCTGTGTTCTATTTACTTTGGTTCATTTAAATGCTGCTCTGTTTCCTGATGAGTTTAATGGAGCTTACAAAATTGAATACTCTATAACAAGATTAAATCATGTGATTAAAAAAGAAAACGAGGTGGGATATAGTACAGAGATAAAGGCCAATCCTACAACATCATACCACGTTGACTAAAGAAAAGGATGGGTGTGGAAAGGCATTTACAAGCCACATATCTACAAGAAAAGGATCGATCATCTCCTCTCTTCTCAGCACTCTATCGGGACAAGTGCCAGGGCCAGGCAAGGCTGCCTAGCACACAGTGGGTCTGCACTTCACTGGAGGGAGGGACTCTGCTAGGCGACCTTCGTACCATGCAAGCACAGGAATGGGCCTGTAGAACTGGAGGACAGACCACTTAGGTGACTGAGCATCAACTGCTTACGGAAGTCGCTGAGAAATGCCACTCCCCCACCCTCGGAGACCTTCTCTTGGAAGGGAGGCTGTGGCCAGTGAACTTGGTAAAACCCCTCCCACCAGAGGTGGGAAACGTGAAATAATATCAACCACTAAAAATTATGACATAGAAGAAAAGTTGTGATATAGAAAAATATTCCCAATGCAATATTGAGCAAAGAAAAAGAACAATATTGATCACATAAGAAGCTCTTAATTTAAGTTTTTTAACTTAAAATTGATCAATTCAAATATATATTGAGAAAAAAGATGAAAAGGATATGTAACTAAATGTCAGCAGTGACTACTTCTGCATATTGAGATCATGGGAGCTATTTTCATTTCTTTTTCTTGTGCCTTCACTGTTTTCTAAATGTTTGACAATGCACACAGGTTACTCTTGCACTAATAAAAATGGTATTTTAAGAAATTATAAGAAGAAAATAGTATATACAACCACATTCTAATGAATTTGAAATTGAAATTTCATATTTGGAAATCTCGGTAAATAAAATATTTTCTTGGCCAAAAAGAAACTGACCAAAGAAAAATTATATATTTATATACATAAAAAAAAAACCACCAATGTTTTATTGGAATTGTGGGTGATTCCTTTTTTTCTGAACATCCATGTTTAGTTTCCACGCTTTCTCCACTAAATACGTATCAATTTGATAATCAGGAAAAAAACACGAAAACCAAAAGGAAAATGAGGAAACAGCCATAGCTTCCGTGCTGTCGGAATACTGAGCTCTGCAGAGAACGAGAGGGCGGTGGATGCAGACACAGAATCTCCGTCTTCACCCAAATAGCAGCTTGGGCTCGGCGCCCAGATTCCCTACGAGCAGCCCTCCCTTGACCTTCTCTCCCATGAACTTCACAGCAGCCCCCTGAGGGAGGTGTCACTCTTCAGATTTTTGCAGGTGAGGACACTAGCCCACACAGGACTGTCACTTACTCAAAGGGGCCCAGGCCACATTAAGGGAAGGGGGGCTCTGAACCCCGGTCAGCCCACTCCGAGTGCAAGCCCATTCTACCACGTGAGTACTTTTTATTATTGTGCCACGACCAGAACCACCGAACTGTTATAAACTCTGAAGCCACAGGCAGAAGGGCCTCCTTCAGGATGAGTACAATCCGTTCAGAACATGCAAGTTTAGTGAAAATATTACTGAAATCAAAGCATCGCGCACTACTTTATTTATTATTGTTATTGTACTTGAGATTTTTGTGGGATTTGTTTTTCATTTCGCTTCTGTAAGCCTGCTAATGCTTTAAAGCAGTATTTCAATTAAAAGAGAAAAAAAACTGTTTCCTAGAAAAAAAAAAAAAACCTCAACCATGTTTTTCGTCCTTCTTTCACATGGTTTTGGGAAATTCTCTCCTCCTCCTCCCCCTGTCCCATGTCCCCAACCCCTGGAAAGCGCACCCCTACTACTCAAGCTACCATTTCAACATCCCCACATGTCCAAAAGAGATTAAATTGGCGGTGACAAAGTTCTGAAGTGCTGATGATATCATTGACGGTTCTACCTGAGACGTCACGCTTCGTTCTTGTACCAAGGCAACCACAGCGCAAGCCCTGGAGTCCCTGATCGAGTCAGAGGCCTTCAGAGATGATGACAGACCACGGGGAGGGCTGTTCCAGGGCTGGAGGAGCCAGGCCAGGGGACCCTCAGAGGAAAACAGCCTGCTCGCCTCCCCTATTCACTCGCAGGCTCTTGCAGTTTCTGTGGGTGCCAGATACTGCCGGCCCTGGAGAAGCTCACAGTCCAGGTTTGGTTTAGGGCAGGTAGAATTTAGAAAATGAATTTTGTTCTGCTGACGCCCATTAAAGCTGAAGAACTGTAGCCTCTGATGGTGTTCCCTGGAACTCCAGGCACACCTGAGAAGCCCTGGGAGCTGTGAGAGGGAGGGGTGGGAGAGGTGAGGACCCTTCGCCCACGACCCCACCCCTCCCTTCAACCGCAGTAGCTCTGCTAGGATCTGTTTACTGTGCTTGGATTCCCCGTCCATTTCACTTAGGATAAGAGTGGCTTTTAAAAAGTTCAGAAAGAACCCCTGCCTTAACGCGTTGACACAGTGGGATGACAGGTGAGGGCTTCACGGCTCAGAACGCTGAAAGAGTAGAAGCAGTTCCAACCTACACAGGCCCGGGACCACCTTCCTTGCTCTAAACGCCTCTCGATAGCTAAGGAAACTGATGGGCAGAGCAAGAGAAAGAGGCAAGCTCAGGGTCACAGCCATGTCTCAGTAAGAGACACAGCAAAACCCGGGGCCTGTCAGGGTCGCTATTCCAACCCAGAATACTCAGACACAGGCTTCTAGTAAGCAAATCGCATTTCCAAAATGCATTTACTTACTTAAGTCCTATTTCTGTGCAAAAATACAGAAATCAGTAGGATTTTATTGTATTGAGTATTGAAGTTAACATTATTATTGATTTCTAATAATATTATTGAATACTGAAATTTATTTTGAGCTGCCTGCCACTCGAGGTAAACAGAAATCTACTATGTTCCATAGTTCTGGCTGATGGGGAAACATCAGTTCTTTTGAAGGGAGATTATTTTATGAAGAACAAAGAAAAAGACTTACGCTCTTTTCCGATGGAATATACCAATAAAGCCAAAGAGACTGACATCGCCATTCAGACTGACTCTTTCAGGCCGTCGACATGGTAATGCGTGCTCACCCACCAACCTCCTCCACTGACAGTGTAAACGGAATCACCGGTTCTGTGAATTGAGAAATTGCAGCTCTTGCTTTGCCGTTTCTCATTTGTCAGGGTTTCATCCATTACCCCACACTTCGCATTTGCGTCTGCAAGTAAGAAGTACAAAGTTCCTAGAAGAAAAGAGCAGGGGAAGAGAACAAGAGTATCTGGGCTTTGGGGCGCTGAGTACCCACACGCCACCTCATGATGTGACCTAACACTGTGGATTCCTACTCGGTGTCACTCTCGTCCTGCGCTCGGGGACATCCACACTCCGTCTCAGTTCATTCCTACCACACCACCGCCCGTGAAAGTGGCTCCTGGGCTCACAGATACGGAAAAGCCGAGAACTAACGAGGCTCAGAGCTTGCCCTGGTTCCAAGCATCCTTGGTCAGAAACTTCAGCCCCCGCCAATCAAGTTACTCCAAGTCCCCAAACAACGCAGATCAAGCCCCTACTTTCAGTGACCTCAGTCTGGTGAACAGAGACCATCATCGTTCAACAAACAAAAACGAGCCAAAAACAAACATGAAAGTCACAGACGGTGTCAGTGTCACAAGCTGGGAGGGACCAAACCAGGAGAAGCCTTGGAAGGCAAAGCAGGAGGACCAGGCGTAGTGCTTTCCAGGGGGGTGATCAGGAAGGCTTCTCTGAGGAGGTGACAATTAAGCTGAACCTGGAAGGTGAGAAGCAGCCAGTAAGCCAAGGGCCGGGTGGAATCTGCAAGGACTGGATTTGCACCAGGCAGGTCAAGAGGCCCGCCTGGGACCACCTCCGGTCTAGCCGCTCTGACAGCCTTACAAGGTTGGTGTCCTCGGCTATCGCACGGACTCACACGCTGGGGCTCAGGGAGGTTCAGTGACTTGATCAGCACCACACAGCCAATAGCAGTGGAGCAAAATTTTAATCCAAGAACATCTGGCCCAAACCTCTGCCCTTAGTATTGACCTTGTTTAATTTAACTCAATGATTTATCAGCTACCACCACTGGCAACTCAGTTTACATGGGGTCAGCTAGTTAACTAATCAGTAGTCTATGTATACCTTTTTAGACACATTCAGCCTCATTCCAAAGACGTCTTGAAGCACCGGATTCTCTGTATTCGCTGGAGTCTCCTCCAAACAGAGCCGCCACTGCAGCTGGACTAGTGACACAGCAAACCCGGGAAGATGTCTCCTCTGGATGCAGGTTCCGACTTTTTAAGAAACTCACAGCCAAGATGTCCAACGAGATGCTTAGAAACCTTCTCACCCTCTGTTGGGTGTTCGCCCAGGGTGCTGCCGTTCAGTCTGCCAAGGCTGTTCTTATACCTGGAAACTCAAGCCTCCGTTCAGCAGGCCAAATGCCAAGCACCAAGCAAATGTCGTCGGGTGAGGAGCGAACAGCCCCTGGAGAGTCAAGTGGGGGGCTGTGAGCTCTGCCTGCCTCTGCTGCCATCATTCTGAACACGGGTGTCATCATGGGGGTGTCTCCCTCCCCCTCCCCGCCCTGACTCGAGCTGCACAGCGGAGAGAGCTGTCCAGAGCAGCAGAACGGGCTCTTTCTGACCCTCTGGCTCACTTCCAAGCCTGCCGGTTGATGAAACGCATTGCAACGATCTCCATGAAATGCAGGAAAATGGGTCGCTCCCCAAATTGCCAAGTCTGCCAAAAATAGGTACGTTACATCATGGCCACACAGGACCTGACTCTTTCTCAACCAGGTGTGCAATTGGGGGGTTTTTCTAAGTAATTTGCCAGCTGAAAAAAGAGGCTGCCATTCAGGGAGCCCTTATTAGCCTGGAACAACAGCCCGAGTGTGTTCCAGGCGCTGAGAACTATTCTCGGCCCTTTGCCCCTATGAACTCGGTTATTCTCCCATCAGGTCAGCTACAGTGGGAGGTGGGAGGTGGGAGGTAGGAGGTGGATGTTATCATCATCCCTAGTTTACGGGTAAAGAAACCAAGGCTCAGAGAGCTTGCATCACTTGTCTGAGGTCCCCAGCCAGAGCTCCCAACTGTACACTCTGCTGGGTCTTATGCAATGAATCGACTTTTCAAAGTCTTGTAAGAAGGTTTTCATCACATTACTCAAGCGAAAATCAGAACCTCCCACCCAGCTGTCATTATGGACAAACAAGGAAAGATGGAAATGGCAGAGATGACATTAGCAGGTGGTTTTCAGAACCCAGTTTCACTTTGATGACATGCAGAAACCATGCAGCACCAAAAACGAAGAATAAATGTGATGGGGTGGGGAGGCTGGACATGGTAGTAGAGAGCAGAGATGATGTTAAAAGTCTTCCGTTATGGGGCCTGAATTAGCCCCTGCCTGTGACTCGTCAGGCCCCTGGTTCTGCTTGCCCTGTCATTTGCAGGGCCAGTCCCTCAGGTGAAATCGAGCCCGATGCACCAGGAGACCTTCCAGGAGGCGGCGCTGTGTCCGTGGGCATTGTCAGGGCCTCTGCCCCCCGGGCTCCTAACCATCCAGCCCCCGAAGGACACAGCTCCTTCAGGCAGCTAGTTTTATGTGGGGTGGTGACGTGTAAATTCAGTGAGGAGCTCTGAACAACAAAGTTAGCTTTCCTGCAGAGAGGCCATTCCAGGAAATCATATTTTCAAGGTAGAAATTAATTATTCCTGTAGTGACACAGCACTTTGTCTCCTCCTAGCTCTGAGAGAGAATGAGAGAGAGCGCTGGAGACGACACCCAGGCTCCCACCTCACCCCCATCCCTGCCCCAGGCAGGCAGGAGGCTGGGGAGCCCACAAGCTCACCGTCTTCAGCAGTGGGAGGACACAAGCCCACAGGTCCCCCAGGGGACCCACCTGTGTGGCCGGCAGCTTAGAGTCCTCGTGAAAAGCCATAGACTCCTAGGTGCCCATGGTCCAGAGGGACCCAAGAGAAGATCTGCCTAGCACTGCCCAATAGAAATGCAGCATGAGCTACAGAGGCCATTTTAAGTGTTCTAATAACCATAGTAAGAAAAAGTAAATAAAAAAAAACAGTTGAAATTAATTTTCACGTATTATTTAACCTAATATATCTAAAATATTATCATCATAACATGGAGTCAATATAAAATTATTGAGATATTTACCTTCTTTTTTAGATGCTAAATTTTTGTGTATTTTACACTCATAGTACGTCTAAATTTGAATAGCTACGTGTGGCCAGTGGCCACCACATAGGGCAACTGAGGTCTAGCTCATTGCTCCATCTGGGTTAACATGAACCTTCTGCAGCACCCCCTTGACCCCCGCAACCTCAAGAATCAGCAAGCTCCCTGCTACTCAACTGAGGTCGCTGCATCACTGGGCTTATTAGAAATGCAGAATCTCAGGCCCCACCCAGGACTTATTCGAACCAGAATCTGAATTTTAATGCTCTCCCCAGGAGATTCATTTGAACAAGAAACTCTGAGAAGCTGATTGCCTCTTCTTAAATACTTCCAGTGGCAGGGGACTCACTACCTCATCCCCAAGGAAGCCCGTGCCCTCTTCAACTGGTTCTAATGATTAGAAAAGCGTTTAGCCTTCCTCCATGGAGTCTCTGTGAGGCGGGCCCTGTGCTAAGTGCATCACATAAATGATCTTGTTTAAGCCCAGCGCTGTCCTATGGGATGAGAGCTAATTTGGGCTCCTTTTTTTTTAATACATGACAAAATGGAGGCCCCGCAATTGTAGATAACTTGTTCCAGATCACATGGCCAGCCGGCAGCCTGTCTCAGTGGTGGTTTTCTTAGCCACTCACTATGCCAGGGCCTCTGGTACCTTCTGCCTGCAGCTCCTCCTGCACCCCCACCCGAGGCTACTGAAACCCTGGAGACCCCTGCTTTCCCAGTTAAGTATTGTCGTTACTCAGTACAGTTCGTCTTCAGCTCCCCGGCTCTGTGCTTGCGTGGGTTTCACTTATTACGGATTTCATTTCTCTTGATTCCATATTCCGTTTATTGCTCGATAAACCCTGTTGGTACCTGCCTGCTCGGCGTTCCCTTTCCTCATCAAGATTTAGGACAAGTGTAGAAACTGGCAACTAAGCAAATAGAAATTAATAAAAGCCTATGATGTCACTAGGTAGCTCAAACATTGCTGGTGTCCAATTAAACAGGGTACGTGGTTAGGGCAATTCTGTAAGGAGCACACGTTACGGGAAGGACCCCAATTATACAAGTTCACATAGAGGAACCGCATCAGGGGGACCCTGAGCCTGCTGTGGGATGGCAGGAGGTAACGAGCAGGGTAGGAGTAAGATTGGACGGAAAAACAGAAAGATAGTGAGTGAGCTGTGAAGGGGTTTTACCCCTTAAATGTCATGTGTCAGCCCCAGGAAACCGGAAGCGTATGTCGTTCCATCTGTCTGTCTTTCCACCAAGGGCCAGGAATTGCCGACTCACAGCAGAGGGCTGAGCATCGATAGGAAACATATTCTGCTGTCTCAGAAGTGAATGATAGTCTCAATTTCAAAGACAAGTCATTTGTGTTGAATAATACTAGGGGAAATCACTGGAAGACACACTGTGCTCTTTGGTAGAGAATGTGATGCTTGTTAAATGACTATGACCTTCAGCTTTCCGGGAGATGCAGAATCACTGTGCGTTTGCGGGAGAGTGGGTGTGGGAGCGGAGGAGAGGAATGACGGGGGCAATGAATTAGAATCGATGGCATCGAACCCACGGAAGTAAAACGCCCTCGTGCCCGTTCACTTCCACATCACCTGAAATGCCTGCATTGATTTTCCCCAAAGACCGAAAGTATATTTGGAGTGGCCAGCCTTCAGTTAGGGACCACGTGGAATATACCACATTCAGTTGGCGGGTGGGTGTTGAAGGGATACCAGAAAAATCCACAGCCATCCTCCTGAGTAACCAGAGCCCTTTCATATCATTGATTAAGAAATGTCAGACGCATCGAGATGCCACAAGCAGAGAAAACAAGCACTGGTTTCACATACAAGTCCCGACTTAAAACCCTAGCAGCGACCGTCTGAACGCAGCCCATGACTGAGGACCTAGATCCCCCTGACACGGGCATTCTATGTGGCTGCAGGCCCTGGTTGCTTTAAAGATGGTTGAGGGTCTTGTCCAACACAATCCAGGGGATGGCAGCTGGTATGGAGTTTGCCCCAAATATCGTTGCTTCCCTTCACCCAACACTCCGCATCCATGTTCGGTGTCCTCCTGCAGGACACAGGTCCGGGTCTCCAGAATAAGTGCGTGAGGCTCCAGCCAGCAAGAACCTGTATTTGGTCAACATGCAACAGATTCTTCGGGACAGAATTGCATGCTCAGGGCCCAGGACAATGCTAGGCTTGTATTGGGCATTCAGTGTAAATCTGCCAACTGACTGTCCTTGGAGACCAACCTCACTTTTATGTTCTAAGCTCTCCCTTTGTAGCCACAGGCATGACAGTGGCAGGCACATCCTGGAGGTTTACTTTGTCCCAAACACCATGCGAAACACCCCATGACATCGACCTGGTGAGCACCCGCCTGGCAGGAGGAGACTGTGGCCATTTTGATCTCTCACGAAAGGAAACTAAGGTGCCAGGAGATTTGGTAACATGTCCAGTGCCCCCTTCCAGTGGGTGGCAGGACCCAGATCCGACCGGAGATTGCCGGCCTCCTGGTTTGGAGCCACCTCACTCGGACGCTTCATTCTTATACTCGCTCTGGGCACCAGAGACTCCAAGGGACCGCAGCTGCCCCTTCTCAAGGAGAAGGGGAAGGAGGTCGCTCTGCAGCAGGAACTGCCCCCCCCCCTTGCTATGCTCCTGCAGCAGCTTCTTTGGAAAGCCCACGAACTCGCTCCTTCCGCAGTTTGAAAGTCATTTGGGAACATGGGCCCCGTGCCAGGTGCTGCAGATAGAAGGATGAATAGGTTCCTGCTCTCCAGGAGTCACAGGCTGGTCTGGGGGGCAGATGAAGAGATGCGCACTGTTAGTACAACGTGGCACCAAGGCAGACTTCTCCAAATGCCGCCAAGCTGGCACCACCAGGCTAGGCCTTGGACAGGATGTGGGGACATTGCAGGCCCTGCCCTCTTGTGGCTTACAACTTCTCTGCCCTCCCCCCCCCCCGCAACAGCGTAGGAGCTGGGCAGTGCACCCTCGAGCCCAAGTGCAGGGTCGAAACCAAATGTGTTTGAGGCATGCAGAGGGGGTGAGATCATTGTGAGGTGAGGTCATTGCCACTTTCCAGGAGATGAAAGCAAAAACAGGCCTGACAGATGCCCCGAGTGTCCCTGTCATTTTTAAGCATTTCCCTGGAGACGGTTATGTAGGAGAATGGGGATGGCAGTGCTCGCCGTGGCCACATCTGCGCAGCAGTCCTCGCTGAGGGCGCCCACGGCTGCCTTTGCCTCCCTGTGCCACTTCGGTTAGAAAAACCTCAGGAGAATATCCTCTTGGTCAAGGGTGTACAAGGCTCAGCCCGGGTCAGTGACTGAGGATCACTGAGGGTCAGTGGGGTCTATAAGCTTCTTGAACTTGGCTCTGACTCTGAATAACATGGACGAACTGCCTTACCACTCTGAAGGGTAACATCTAGTGGAAAGAGCCTGGAGAGCTCTCTCCAGAGGGCCACGTGGGCACGCCCACTTCTCAGAGCCCTGGCCAGGGCTCTGGGGAGTTCTCCTAGCCTCCACTGGACCAATTTTCCAAAGTGCTCTGTAATTAATGCCTCCCCGAAGAGATCCTCTCCATGTCACTGAGAAGAGAAAAATAAAAGCATTCCTGCAACCGTTTATACCAGGGGCCGAGCAGATTCCTTTTTAGCCTGCAGCTCAAATCAAGTACCCTGATGTGAGTAATCACAGAAGCCAGTACTGGACAGGACGCTCAGTCTGTCAAAGGCCAGGCAAGCATGTTCGTCACTTTCAAAAAGCAGAAGTAGAGTTGACTTAGAGTCTGCAGGAGACATTGCTATTAATAGAACAGTTTGTTGGGTTTGTTTGTTTGTTTCCTATGGAATTTCTGCAGGAGAATAGCTGGTTTAGTCTTTAAGTATACTCTGTTTCTATACAAGGCATGGATTTATTCCTTTACTCACCAAGTATTTACTGAGCTCCTACTAAATGCAAGACACTCAAAATATATGCTAGAGAAAAGTGACAAAGTCCCTGCCCTCATGGTGTTTGTATTTTGGTGGAGACAGACACATATAAAATAATTGGATACACCTGTTAAATATCTTACAGTTTGTGATAGATGCTTTCAAAAAAATAGGAACAAGAAATGACTAATTGTAGAGAAAGATATATTTGGGATTCAGGCTCGAAAAGAACCTCCTTACAAAGGGAATCATTATGCTTCCTTCAAAAAGGAACCCCCTTGCAAAGGGCAGGGAAAGGAATTTCAGCCCTGAGGAATAGCTTGTGCAAATGTCCTGGGGCAGGAGGGAGCACAGCTTAGTGGGCGAAGCGGAAAGAGAACCAGTGGGGCTGCAGTGTGTTGAGTGACAAGGAAGGGGCTAAGGGAGTACGCAGGGCCCAAGCCAACTGCTCTGTGCTCTGAAGGTGGCCTGTCTTCACCAATGTTCTGCCTGGCTTCACTTAGCAACTCATTGCAACAGACCAGTGCCTGACTCCTCCCCTT
This sequence comes from Micronycteris hirsuta, assembly GCA_004026765.1. Classification (NCBI taxonomy): domain Eukaryota; kingdom Metazoa; phylum Chordata; class Mammalia; order Chiroptera; family Phyllostomidae; genus Micronycteris; species Micronycteris hirsuta. Next base: position 91,094 of record PVJI01004458.1, on the reverse strand, counting down.
CTCCCCCACTTAGCATCCTAGCATGCTTCTGAGGCTTCATAAAGAAAAAACAACACACTCTGGCCACCCTCTGCTTTGTTCCAGCAGTTTCTGCAGTGATGAAGAAGCAGGCTCCTTAAAAAAGAACTTGCCTGACATTCCCCCAACACACACGGGACTTCCCGCCCCATCGAGCCAGCCCGGGGTGGCTGCGCTCAGTATGCTGCCACCATCGTTGGTAATAATTGTTGCATTAATTGGTGCTGTCCAGACCAGACAGAACGTAAAAGATCCCACTGTGTCCAATAATTAATGTTTTTCCCTCACTGCAGCGCCATTAAGAAGGGGCTCTTCCAAGAACCGAGTAATTGGCTGCTGGGGCGTCATTAGGGTATTTATAGATACGCTTTGGTCTGGAGACAGAGAAGAAAGCTGATTATGTTTATTTAGACTCTATTATCTATCGCTAATGTGTTATCCTGCGTTCCGATCGTCCCCATTCTCTGGGTCCTAATGATACAGGGCACAGTCACCATGTGATTCCAGCAACCTGCAACACAGCTTTCTCTGCTGCAGAGGGGAGCGGGGACGGACGTGGGGGCCCATCACAGATTTCACTTGCTCCCACTCATCCACTGCCACCCTTCCCTTTCCACTGAGAAATTTGGAGCAAGGCTCTCACGAATACTGGAAAGACAGTTTCTTCTAATTAAACCTCAGAGGAGTGGAAGTTTCTTGGGTTTGTGATTATCTGAAGGGTTTTTGAAAATGTAAATCTGGTTGGAAAAACAGTGCTTTGAAAAATAGAGGGCGGAAGAGGCTTGGGTTTGAGAAGAGCTCACAGCAGAAGCGAGCCGCGAAGTCTCGGCCGCTGATCGACCTTGGCGGACCCTCACGTCTCCCTAGACCAGCAGGTGCTCACAGGACCCTGGGATGTGGACACAGGGCACGTGTGCTGCTTTTCTTCCCCGAAACTTTGGTCCATTTGTTCTTTGCTAGAATTTTTATGAGATTTCTTATGTGTTTTTAAAAGGTATAGGTACACACAACAGTGTGGATGTGCTCAGTGCCACGTCATTGTACAGCTGAAAATTGTTAAGACGATACATATTGTTTTATATAGAACCACAGCATTACTGGGGGAATAAATGGAAAAGTACAATTCCTAAGCAGAATCTAAAGCATAAGAGAAAGTATGGCTTTACCTTTGCAACGGCAATATTAATTTCAGAAACAAAAAAAACTTCTAAATAGCCTCATCTATACACAAAACTATGCGCAAGTTAACTTTCAAGCCCCTGAAATTACCAACAACAATTCAAGACAATTATTTTGTCAGTTGGGTCACTGGACTTGGTGGGACTGCAGCCTGCAGCCTTGGTGAACTCAACCTCATTTATTTTTACTGGTTCTTATTAAACTTGTTCTGGGGACAATTGTTTATCCTCTCCTGGCCGTCACCTCACATGGTCCATAGCTTTTTCTGTGGCTCTGATAAAATAAAGAAGCCAGACCCAGCTAATAATTCTAAAAAGTACAGTTCAGTGTGTTTGTGTGTCTATACTCCACACCCGCACGGTGTGCTCCATGTACCCCCCACTCACACCTCTCACTGCACTGGAAGGAGGGGAAAATGTAGGATTCAGAGCCTGGAAATCTGGGTTCAAGTTCAGGCTTTGGCCGTGTCACACAGCGCTGAGGGGGAAGAACACACACAATGTCGTTTGGCTTCAGTTTGCACACCTGAGAGATGTGGCTGCCGCTGACATGTACTTGGCGAGGCCGGGGTTGGAGAGATGTGAGGTGACGCATATGCAGGCACCTGGCTCCTGCAGAGAGGGAGCCCCTTGACTATCCGTCTCTCCCCATCTGACCTTGCACTTGTGAAAGCGCTTGACACTCACGGTCCTCCACCTCCTCCCCTCTGCCTGCTCTGTGAAGAACACCTTCGGGATCCCTGACCCGCCTCTCTCCGGTTTTGAAATAAGCTCCCTGCAAGTTGATCTGTGCACAAATGTGTGATGTAACTTTGCACATGAAACGTGTAATGCTTTTAGAAAAATGATGCCTTTCTCCCCCGCTCATCACCGCCCCCCTCCACGCCACCACTGGGACCAGGTAATTTGCGGGCACATCTGTTGCAGGTGGTGGGGAATACTCTCAGAGATATTCTTAGATCCTGTCCTGGGGTCTAAAGGTTGAGGCGCTGGCCCCTGGGACACAGTAATGCCTGCGGCATTGGTCTGGTGACAGGAGCAAGCCAGGAAGGCCTGTGAGCAGGCCTGGGGTCGGGCAGGTGACCAAGGTCAGTAAGGAGAGAAGTCATAAAGACCAAGGACTGATGCCAAAGGCCAGGGAAGGAGGCAGGCACTCCCAACCCAAACGCACACCTATTCCTTATTTACCAGACACTACTTACAAGATACTACCTGGTCCAGGCAAGCTGCTTAGCCCCTCTGGGCCTCAGCCATCTCCTGGGGAAGGGAGGAGTACAGACCTGCTTAGCTCCTGGGCTGAGGCTGTCCTGGCTGGTAGCACTTTGATTTACAGAGTGCCTGCTGGGCACCCAGCATTGTGCCAGGTGCAGAGGGAGCAGGATGGAGGATCAAAGAGAAGAAGAAGAACTGAAATCATCACCCCTGCCTGAAGGAACCCATCACTCTTCTTAAAATCTTGCCATGGCACCTCAGTTTTCTTAGCATAAAATCCCAACTCTGTACCGAAAGCCATACCTCCCTGTGGGACGTAGCCCGGGCACTGCTACCAGACAACATTCTCTAAAGCTCCTTTGTCATCCCGAACAGAGTTCAGGGGTAATATAGTTTATCTACACACAAGATGTTGAAATCAATAGAATGCCTTCACTTTAATATAAAGGGGGAAAGAGAACTAATTGCAATAAAGCCCATTTGCATTTCAGTGTGCAGATTCTCTGACATGACTTCATGGGTCGGCACGAGGACTTGTGTTTGGGCCTGAAACCGCAGTGGACGCCACAGCTACTGACCCAGGCTGACCACAAGCATGTTGTTTGGGAGACTCGAATGCCAGGGTTGATGTTGCCGTGGCTGATGTGATTTTCCCCATGTGGCGAACACTGCTCGGTAATTGCAACCTTCCCTCCATCTACACATCAGTTCCACTTCTAGACAATTCAATGTGTAATGAACACCGTGTGAAAATTACCTTCTGTGTCTGTGAATAAGAGAGTCATTTCCCAGCCTAGATCATTAGGCACCCCCTTTCACGTACGTGAACATCCATGAAGACACCCCGAAGTCACGCAGGACCCAGGAGCGTCCATCTCGCACCGGGCTGTTTCATACACTGCTTGAAGTCTTGGATCCTTCTCACAGAATTTATGGCATCCCTGCCCCTCCACCCTCAGAACCTGCACGTAAATGTCCTACATAAACACCAGGGAGCGATACTGCCCCCTCCCCGCGGGAACCACCGATCTGGCTCCTGCCTACCTCCCCACCATCGGCCCTGTCCTCCTCTCCCGTTCACTGCATTCTGGGCCACACAGCCGTTCTCCATTCCTCCAGCGCATCACAGGGCCTTTGCACCTGCTCTGCCTCCCACCAGGACTGTACCTCCCCCGCACCTCACACGGCACCTTCTCAGCCTCTGGGTCTCAGCTCATGGGACATTTCCATGAGGGTGGCTCTCCCTGAGCGCCCTAACCTACGCTAACACACACATCCCCACCCTGTCCGTCTCCACCGTGTCACCCGTTTCTGTCCCTCGGGGCACACATCACCGCTGTAACGAGCCTTTTCCAGGCTCCCGTCCCTACCAGACTGGCATCGGCACACTTTTCCGCAAAGGGCCAGAGAGCAAATATTTCAGGTTTTGTTGCCCACATGGTCTCTGTCACAATGACTCAACTTTGTCTGACAGCTCAAAAGCAGCCATAAGCAATATGTAAGCAAATGGATGAGCCTGTGTTCCAATAAAACTTTATTTGCAAAAACAGTAAATAAAATCCAAGGGGTTGGATTTGGCCCATGGGCAACAGTTTGCCAATCCCTGCTGGACTTTATAGCCCCAGGTCTGTCTCTTTTACTCATAAATTCTTCGACTTTAGTATGGTGCAGGCCATACGGTGAGAACTGAACAAGTATAGGTCGAAGATAAGAATTTGTTCAGCTGGAATGAGGAACAATCAAAAACATGAGAGACACCTCCTATTCTTAGCACCTACAGAAGCATCTACGTTTTGGTTGTGCAACCAGCGTTACAAGAATTCTGAGAAGGGAGGGCAGGAGACTTCAAGGAGGGCTTCCTGGAGGAAGTAGTCCTGAACAGCAGCTGAAGGAAGAATGGAATTTGGGCATGGTAATCCTGGTGTTCACTTGGTCAATCACTAATTCATTCACTCATTTGGGGACTTCTGCTGAGTGTCAGATCAGGCATTGACAACGCAAAGGTGAACAAGCAGAGCTCCCAGGAGAGGGGGAGGCTTTGGTCCTGCTGCCAGGGCAGTCTGGGAATTCCAAGGACTCTGCGACCCAGTCACACTTCGGTGTGCCTGATGCTCAGGAGAGACCCGAGTTCCCCAGAGCCTGGCTCAGCAGTGCCGTGAACGGACCCTTCAGCCCGCCATACCCCCAGAGCAGCCAGCCCCACTGTGCCGTGCTTGTGAAATGAGTGTGCACCTGTCCTCAACATCCCCCTAGCCCTCGCCCTCCAACCCCTCCTAGTCACCCTGACCACAGCCTGCCCCTGACACCTCATCACCCAGCGGCAGAATCACACCCCCTTCCCAGGAAGCGGGGGCTGTAACCATGAGTCTGCAGACAGGGCCCCGGGACGACACTGAGCGGTGGTGCCCCTGAGCGACCAGAGCATCAGGACGCACCACCGGACATTTTTAATAAGGGACATTTCAGTGGCATGATGGGGACCTTGAGACCATGAGTGACAATTTGATAGTCTTTTAAGAAGTTATTTTAAATTCTTTTTTTAAAAGGAGTTAAGGTTGTCTCCACTCTGCCCTCTTGGTTTTCTTCCCTCCAAGCCTCCTCTGCTTCTGCTGCAAACTCTATGACTGGCTTTTTCCTCTTTGCTTTGGTTTCTCTGAAACTCAGAGCCACACACGCAGCCCACAACCTGCAGGACCCTAATGGTGTTGCATGACAAATCCTCACCTGTACCTTACTCCCTTTCCCTTGGATTTCTTGTCTATTTTGGAATCATAATGGATGCATCTCTGTAGGCCAGCTCAGGTCCTTCCAGAGGTGAGCCAGGTAACTTCGGACACCTACGTCCCCACGCCTCCAGCCTGAACCTGTTTTATTAATATTGAGCTTAATTGTTTTGAAGTTAACTTTAAACCATCCACTTTATTATTAGCATTTCACAAATAATATGTTTTCTGTCTGCTAATGAGGGTTAAAAATAGATAAACTAATTTTTCAACATAGCATTGATATTGTATCATGAAAGCAAGCAAAAAACATTTCCAACAGGAATTCTAGACCATGACCTTCTTCTTGCCTGAATCTCAGCTCTGTCCCCTGTGGTGACCTTGACTTAGTGTGCAATGTAGGGCAACTCATGGCACCATTGTAGGGAAAACCTGGAGAGAGGGGACCACAGCCCAGAAACTACTAAGGGCCACAAATGCCAAACTCCCCAAAGGTCTGGTCTTAGTGGAGAGACGAAGAACCAGGTGCTGAGATCGGAGAACTGCACACTCATTCCTTGGTTGGCCCACTCGACCAGCCAAGTCCTCTGGGTGCTGTACTGTGCGGAGCTCTGGGGAAACAGGTGAGCAAGACAAAGTGTGTGCCTTCCTGGGCCTCACCTGTAGTGGCCAGTGGGGGGACCACAGTAAACAAGGGAGCTACCAGGTAAACCAGGCAGGTCATGCCACACTGTGCTCGGAGGGATCTGAGGCGGAGGGGGGTGGTGGCCATATGAAGAAAGGCCTCTCAGAGGAGGTGACATCTGAGCTGGCCACTAGAAGGGCAGGGGACGCACAAGTCAAGAGAGGCAACAGCCAACGTCCAGACCCAGAAAGAATGTGGCCGTGGACAACGCAGAAGCATAGAGGCCAGCCGGCAAGGATCCTTGCCTCTACCTGAGATTTCAGGGAGGGAGGCACAGCCCCGAGGATGCCCGGGAAATTAGGATAGGACAATGTCATCTCCTCCCATGGGAAGGGGATGAGAAGACAAGACACTGATCCTAACGGTGGAAGAACCAAAGGAAAGAACAAACAAAAATTGGGGGTAAAAAGCAAGGCCCGCGACCCTCTTTTTTTCTAAAATAAACCTGAGGCTTTTGTGCAAGGGAGCCATGCTGCTGAGATGCAAAACCGAGGGGGCTCTCCGTCAGCAGTTCTAACTGTAAGCGTCTGGTCCCTTCCGGGTCTCCACCCAGACCCCACACCTGGGGGCTCCCTTGTCATTCAGGTGCCATCTCGGGATCTTGGGGACCACGGTGCCGAGATGTTGAGAATCACCAATGACCTTTTATTAGCTGACCAGTGAAAGCTCCTTCCTGTCTGCACCTGTCTTGAGATAAAGCATTCAGGGCTGCTGCAGAAGAGAGACGAATCCACTTGACAGCCAGAGAGGGCTCCTCACCCTATCAATGAGTGCGCGACGCTTTCAACCCTTCAGAAAGTAGTCACCTGCCAGCAATCTCGGGACGCTCATTTGGGGCCTGCTGGGGACATGGGAACACGGGGATCATGCAGCGACAAGCAGGCGAGGCACAAAACTCTACCTCGCCACCTTTGTAATGAGTAAAATCCTCAGGCTGCTGCCGGGGCCCTCAGAGACCCGCTATTAATGAGCGCTCAGAATAGACCGTGCCTGTTTTATATGTGTACGGTGGCCTGGGAGAGACACTTCAATTTCCATTTTACATCGACTGCCATGTTCAAGTGTCTCCTTCAGGGCAAGAATCCACTTGGCAAATTTTGTCTTTAAAGAGACCCGTTCAAAGAGAGCACTCTCTCCTCGCAGCCACGTTCTATACGTGAGCACTTTTCAATTTTCAAAGTATATATTTAGATTATGTATATGAAAACCTGGCAGATGCTGGTAGGCAGCACACACAGCTCTTTCTGCCCCTTGGGGCTGTGAGAGGCGGCCTTCGGGGTTTGTCCTCAAATGCAGTGGCTTCACTTATTGAGACGGGAACTGTTCTGGGACAGGGACAGCCCATCTTTGGTCCTATTTGCAGACCGTGGGCCCAGCCAGCAGACCACAGGGGTCACAACTGGACGAGCAATGCCATTTCCGGGGCGACTGCACACTCAGCAGGTGAGTTGAGATGTGAGAAGCAGAGGTGCACTGAGAGCCTGAGCCAGGTAGGACCCAGAGAGGCGGCATGATTGGCCCAAGTCCACCTGGCGGACAGGTGCTGGGGCTAGATTCGGGTACAGCTTTGCAGGGGGTCTGTCCAAGATTAGAGGAGGGTCTGGAGAGGAGCAGAAAGGAGGAGGAGGTGGAGCTAAGGAAGGACTCTGGGAGACAGCCTGCACTTGGAGGTCTCGTTGGTGCCCGGTTGTCACAAGGAGCTGCAGTCTGCAAAGCGGAGTGAGGGTGGAGACCGGGAATGCACCAAGTGGCCTCGTGTTCTGGTGTAGAGAACAACCTCCACCCAGCCCTTGAACAGAACGAACTTCCCGGCTGTCCCAGCCAGGTCAGGCTGCTATAAAAATACTGCACACTGCGGGTCTTAAACAACCCACGTTTCTTTCTCACAGCCTAGAGCCTGGAGGTCCAAGGTCAAGGTGAGAACTCTGCCTGGCTTGCAGAAGGCCGCCTGCTCACTGCGTCCTCTCTGGGCAGAGAGAAAGCTCTGCAATTTTCATCCCCTTTGGAGGGCACACATCCCATCATGGGGGCTCCACGCTCAACACCTCATCCAGACCTAATCACCCCCCAAAGGCCCCACCTCCAAATACGATCACGTTGGGGGTGAGGGCTGTGATATCTGAATCGAGGGGGACACAAGCATTTAGTCTAAAACCCCAGCTGTGTGGACTCAGGCTTAGTGGCCTAGCCTCTCTGAGCCTCTACTTTTCATCTGTAAAATGGATCACATCCCTCTGCTTGGAGGCCTATGGTGAGGAGGATGTGACCTGCCACCAGTCCAGTGCCTGGCACATGGGTGGTGCTGGCTCAGTGGTGTCTGTGTTTGTTTCCAGAGCTCAGTGATCATTAGAATCCTCCAGAACAGGAAACCGACCCTCCAATCAACCTCAGAAGACCCACACATGTTTCACGAGCAGAAGATATCCAGAGAAATAAAACTTATTTTCAAAGGGAACAGCATGGGATGAAAGCCGTTGACAATGTGATTTACTGTTAATTTCGTCATTGTTGCCGTCCTCAGAACAAACAGCCCCAGAAAGCACAGTGGGTCCAAGTGGCAGTGGCATCCCAGGGTGTTGCCAATGACTTCAAAGTGTGTTACAAAACTCAGACCAAAGCTCACATGAGTTTTTTCTAATTCAAAGAGCATTCTCAGTCATCCGCACTTTGACTAGTAGGAAAGGGGCCACAGAATCGAGCTGTGGCAGTCTCCCTGCCATTTCCCCAGTACTCGTTCTCCCATGATTCCTCACTCACGAGCCTCTATATTCCTGAAGTAGCAATGTGCCAGTTAAAGACTCTGATTCATAGCCTCTCTTACAGCCAGTTGTGGCCACATGACTAAGTTCCCGCCACTGGAATAAGAGTAACATAGGGAAGGACTTCTGGGAAGGTTCTTTGAAAAGGAGAAAGAAGGACTAGAGAAAGACCCTTTTGCTTTACCCTGTTCCTCCTTCCTGCTTCCTGGAATGTGGACGTGATGGCTGGAGCTGCAGCAGGCATCTTGAAACACCAAGGATGGAAGCAGAATGTTGGGAATGTCAGAACAGGAGGAGAGACACAACCTGGCCCCAGATGATGGTGAAGCCACCGCCCCAGCCCACCCAGGACTTCTTGTACATCAGAAGGGAAACCTTTGTGCTTTTAAGCCACTGCTATTTAAGTTTTCTGTTAGGTGCAGCTGAGCCTACCTACTTCAATGTATGAAGTATAATAGTTCTGCGTCTCTGGCCACCAACCCATTCTTGGCAAGGGACACAGGTGGGAGATGGGAGGAAAAGGCAAAAGGTCATGGTGCAGGATAATGGTCCAACAGCGCCTTCGGCAAGTGCCCACCGTGGGTGAGTGATCTATCTCTCCTTATTTCACTTTCTAGAGATCTCCAGCCTAAGCCAAAATCCGATGTAGGATGCGAGGGTGCTGCCACAGGGAAAGGGCAGAAGTCAAAATGAACCCTGGTTCCAGTCCTCCCTCTGTCTCTTACCAGCCGTGTGACTTTGGGCAAGCGACTCAACTTTGGAGCCTTCATTTCCTCCTTTATGAAATGGGGCTCATAGTAAAACCCAGCCCTGAGGGCTTTGTGGATACTGTGAATAAAGTGCCTGGAATTCAGCCCTCAGAAATGATAGCTGTTATAATAGCGGGTAGTTGTGATTTTCAGAGAGTGGCCTTGGGCAACGGCACACCCTCTCTCTGTGAGTGCAGGGGCAGCCAGGCTTCGGCCCACAGCAGCGCTATTTCTCCCCCAGTCAGGCACCATGAAGGCCACTGCCAGCAGCCTGAGAACTGGAGAGAGGACGGGATCGGACGGAGGAGGCACAGCTCCTGTCACTGGCTTCATCACTAACTAGCAGTGTGACCTCAGGCAAGTTCCTTTCTGAGCCTCAGTTTCCCCACTCGCCATGAAATGAGGCTACCAGACCCCACCTCTGAGACCCCTTCCAACAAGGTGCAGCCATCCCACGATCACAGGGAGCCTGGAGAACCAGGATCGAAAGGGCCAATGCACCTGCTCTACTTGTGCCTGCTGTCCGTTTTGCTCGCGCCTCCTCGCCAGCCAGCTGTACTTGACTGTTGTATTCCTGTCCTATCCAGGGCCTAATGCAGAAAGAGGCACCATTTCTGCAGAGAGTGAGGCTGGTTCTGAGGACAGGAGCAAGGAGAGATTTCAGAGAGTAGTTTGCCTCCCTTTACAGAAACTTCATGCAAACATTCGGGTTGCAAAAAAAATTTTTTTTTCCAAATTATTGAAGAGCCCTGACTGGTGTGGCTCAGTGGGTTGGGCGTCATCCTGCAAACCAAAAAGCTGCTGGTTCGATTCCCAGTCAAGGCACATGGCTGGGTTTTGGGCCAGGTTCCCCGTTGGGGGTGTGCAAGAGGCAGCCAATCAATGTTTCTCTCTCACATCGAAGTTTCTCTCCCCCCCTCCCTCCCTTCCCCTCTAAGAATGAATAAAATATTTTAAAAAAAGAATCATCTAGAAACACCATCTTGCTCATCTGAGGCTTGTTCATAGGAGTTCCCTACATAGGTGATGGTAAAGAAATGATGCTGAGTGTTTGTCCGCGGAGCTCGAGACCCCGACTGTTCATCTGACGTGCTTCACCAACCTAACCCTCTCCACAAGAACCCCCTCGGGTAAACCTCCCATCCTCACTTCACCAACAGGGTGGAGGGATGGTAAAGTTACATATTTTTGTTTAAATTAAGGTCACACAGACAGTCATGGTTGAGCCGGGATTATAACTTAGACCTAATCTAGGTTATCACCAGCACGCCATAATTCTGAGGCCTGAAATAGAAATGCTACAAGATGACCCGGTGCCAGAATTTTGTCCTCGAACTACCTGCCACTGGCTGGCTGTGTGACCTGGGGCAGTCGCAGACGCCCTCTCTGCTCATGTTTTCCATGTGTCAAAGGCGGGCATGGCTGGATCAGAGCCCCATTCTGCAGAGTGGTACCTGTTGGTGGAAAGCTGCCACACTGCCCCTCCCCGGCTCCGTACTCAACATCTACCAGGGCGGCCGAAGGGACAGCGGATAGTCATGGAAGCAATGTCCTGGACGGACAAACACCTGGGGACCTGGACTTCACATGCCTTCTCTGCCCGTCCCCAGAACCCTGTGGAATGTCTCCACTAGGTTTTCAAATCCAGAGAGGTCTGCTGACAAACCTGAATGTGTAACATTTGGGGTGTTCAAAACACCTAGACTGTTTGGGGCCTCTCTGAATATCCACCCCAACTTCTGTCCTATTTAGCGACTCTCTCAACCCAATAGTTTCTTTAGGGGATGGAGGTCCCCTCACTTGCACTCATGCTTACCTGCATCAGCCACGCAGTGCCAAATGATGTAACCGCTCTGGGACAACCTGTAAGACTTCCGCAACATAGAGACGGTGCTGCTATAAAAAAAGTTTAATGGGCCCACAATTGACACTCAACCCTGCCGGATTCACTGATGGATGTGATGCCCACGTGCTGCCAAAAGCATTTATTGTCTCATAATTTGATTTACTTTTTTCCCTTGCTGCTCCTGTGCCTGCAAGTAGGGGCAAAATGGCTGATGTCTGCAGATGCCATGGAGGCTAATAAAGCTCGCTGTGCTCCCAGCATGCTCTCTGCTGTCAGAAACCGGCAATTAACTTAATAGGGTTCTTGAAATGGAGTCGATCCGGGAAATGCGGCATGTGTTGACACTCTCCCGCTGATCTAGGCAGCCTCCCACCATTGACTTGCAGGGTCTGTTTGCTATTTGAATTATTTAGGAGCTTGTTATGCGAATTAAAAAGCAGCACTTTGCAGCATTAAGTCTAATATTTTATGATCTTCAATTGATTAGGTGGGCTTTCAGGATTACACGGAAAGGTTAAGATAAAACACGCCTCAGACAGGCAGCTCTCACCAGTCGGCTTTGCTTTTCAAAAACCGAGATGAAACCCCCCCCAAAAGGCAGCTTTCCTTTTCCCTTCCAAGTGAGCCTTCTGGAACCCGTTTCTGGACCGTCGAAGAGCTTTTCCGCCCTGAGGACACCAGGTGCCCTGAGTTCTCAGGGCCAGAAGGAGGCTGGTCCCCCATTTCTCTACCTTTCTTTTGTCTCCTGCTTGGCACAAAGATACCGCTGATGACATGATGCCCGGAAGGACCACATCCCAAGCCTGGGCCTGCAAAGGGAAAGCCCTGCTCTGGGTTCCCAGGCACTCATTTGGACCTAGATGGACAGCACTGCCACGCCTGCCCTTGGCCGAGGGCACAAGTAGCACACGCCCCATGCAGCTCAAAGTTTACGGACAGCCAAGCTCCAGAGGATCTCCCCTGCCATGAGTGCCAACGCATGCTGCCCGTGCTTCCGGCTGCTGCCACCCTCTCCTCTGGTGGATGACCAAAGCTTTTTACTGGTCTTTGCCCATAACTCCCATTCCAGTCCACCCTACCCTGTGGCCAGAGGGATCTTCCCAAAACCCTACTCTGGCTCTGACACCGTCCTGCTCAAAACCCCTCCATGGCTCCCCACTGCCTGTTGAGTTAAGTACATACTCATCCTCCTGGCCCCAGCCCCTCTTTCTAGCCTCATCTTCCAGTGCTCCCATCTGAATAAGACAAATGGAGCTACTCATTATTCTGGAAAGAAAAACAAAAAACTCTCTCTTTTCTCAACTCTCAAGTTTTGCTCATGGCATTCATTCAATGCATTATGTCTCCCTTCTCACGTATTGAATGTCTACCAATCCTTGATTATGAAAAGAGTAAATAAGTATATAATACAGAGCTTCTGGTATTCCAAACACTTTACATATTATTGTTTAATCCTCATAATAATCCTATGAGCTAGGTAGCTTTATTATCTCCATTTTATACACGGCAAAACTGAGGTTCAGAGAAGGTAGGTAATGTTCCCAAGGTCACCCAGCTAGCTGGGATTAAAGCCCAGGTAGACAGGGCTCATCTCCAGTCCCCATCCTCAGTAAAGCTAGCCCTGCCCTGACCTGGGTGCCCTCTCTGTCCCCTGAGGTTTGCAGCATCCGCCGGTACCGCAACACTGACTGGTGCAGGTGGCAGGCACAGGTGCACGGCACAGGTACACAGCTCTCTTCTCTACCAGGAGGCCAACACCTTGGGACAGTCTGGGCCTCCTTTGTGTCATAGTAGGGTGTAGGGCCAGACTTTGCACGCATATAGCAGGTGCTGATGCAAGCAAGCCATCAACCTGACCGCAGGGTAGCTCCCCACCCAAAGTGGTGCCTGGATGAGGAACTGGCTGGTCGCTATTGCACTTCCTGAGGGGCGGAGGAGGCGCTGCAGAGTGCTCGGTGAGTGAAAACACAGGCTCCAAAGGAAGAGAGACTTCAGTACGAAGGCAGGCACCGCCTCTTTTAACTATGCAACCTTGGGGGAAGGCGTTAATTTACCTCACTGTACCTTCGTTTTCTCACCTATAAAATGGAAATGGTGGTGATCCCCACTCCATAAGGAAATTAAATGAAATAATTCATCAAAAACACTTAGTAGAAATAGTCCCTAGCACACATTAAGGGGTCAGGAAGAGTTAGCTGTTATTACCACTGAATCAACCCCCAGTTGGCATCTCTAATCCATCCCATGCAGCTCGGGCGCCCTGGGCCAGTACATCTCTGCACCTGGAACATGGGTTACTCAAAACCTACCTCGGAGGATCACGGAGAAGAATTTGACAAAATAACAGAAAGGCCTGAACAGAACAGACATTCAATATAGTAAGGTCATTATTATTTTTCATTAATATAAAACTCACCCAAGTGAGGATTTTTATTTTTCTAAAACACCATCAAGATGGCCCCTGACCCCTAAAATCAACAGCCCGGAGCAAACCAACGGTACCTGCACCCCAATCCTGCAGCAGGCTCTGAGAAAAAGGGGCTGGGTACAGCTCAGCTCCAACCTCTAGGGGGCACTCACTTTAATGGCAGAGGCAGCACCTAGAGAGCCCATGCTGCTCAAGGAAGAAGGAGGGCTGGGCTACATCAGGGCCTGAGCAGAGTCTCCAGGGCGCAGCTGAGAAGAGCTGCAGCTGATCCTGTGACCCGTCACCCGTCAGATCTGTGGGCGGCGCCGTGAGGGCGAGAGCAGACACTTGGCAACTCCAGCTTGGAGGAGAGTCTGTATGATTAGTGACGCCTGCTTTGGAGAACTCAAAGCTCTGAGACGAGAGGCTGTTGGTAAAATTCCCTAGGTTAGAAGTTGTCTTCAGAACCTCCCTACTCCCAGGAGGCCGGGAAGTTGCTTTCAGAAACTATCTCACCACCACCAATGACAACTGATGGGTCTGATTCTTTGAGGCAGTAAGATCCCACCCAGAGCCACATAGATGAGCTTAATGGGCCTGGGGGGTGGGTGGAGCAGGAAGACTCTAAAATATGTGCAAAATCTTATATGAATATATGCAGGTGTATACACTGGGTAGGTAGAGGTTGTATATGTCAGGATAGGCTGACTGCTAGCTGCAGTAACAAATAAGCCCCAATACACTGAGTCCCAGCCCAAGCAGGCCAATAGGGAATAGGTAGTGAAGAGAAGGGTTCTGCCTGCCAGGGCTCTGCATCTTCAACACGTGGAGTTCAAGGTCACCCTGAGCGTTGACATTTAGTTGGCAGATGGAGGAGAAAATGAGTATAAAATATCTGACAAGAAGTTTTAGGGGCCAGGCAGACATTACTCCTGCCCACACTCCACTGGTCAGAACTCAGTCACATGAGTCCCATGACCACAAAGAATGTTGGGAAATGTAGTCTCTCTGTGTACCCAGGAGGGAAAGAAAACTGATTTGGAGAACCCATCTCAGAGCCTTTCAAAAGGCCTTTTACCAAAGGGAAAAAAGGGGCAGGGGACAAAGAAGAATGCTAAATATCATTTGCTTTATGTACATTATTCACTTAACCTGCACTTTTCAATGTTTTACTTTACATCTGTTAAATAAAGAAGGAAACTAAGCTCCCAGACTAAGTCACTTACAAAGAATCACACAGTAGTGGGAGGGGAAGCCCAAAACCCACGTCAGGATTGTCTCTTGTCCACACGCAGCTTTAAAGGCACTCCACGGTGCGAGTTTTGCATGTTACATATTTTGATTGGGAAGGCAAATGTGAATGGAGGAGATAATTTTGAGCTCATATTTTAGGGTCAGCTAATATTAATTGAATGCTTATGCTGTGCTAGATACCATTGAAAATGCTTTCCACATACTGAAGAATTAACTCCTCTTGATAATCCTATGAGCTACATCCAGCTATTACCTCAGTGTTACGGACAAAGAAATGGAAGCACAGAGAAGGTATGTAATCTGGCCAAGGCCCCACAGCCAGTAAGTGGGAGATCGGGGACTCCATCCCCCATGGCCATGCCCTTGCTCCCACGCATGCACTCACTCAGCTACCCGATGAGATCAAGGGGATCAGAGGGAGCACCATCCCTCATCCCCATGCCCCCACTACGCAGTCTAGGTCTGAGAGTCATGGTCTGACAGCAGGGGTCCTCCCAGAGGCATGCTGACACACCACAAGAGTCACCAGCCACTTGTGACCTGAGAGCAGAGCCCAGCAGCCCAGGCAGGGTGGGCACTACAAGCCCACGGGCCGCTGACCTTCCCTTCACATCCCCATTCAATCAACCTGATGGCTTCACGAAGGCAGATGTTTACAATCTCTGACCACGTTGTCGTTTAAGCCAGAAGAAATGCAGCTACTGGGGCCAGAAGCGAGTCTGGAGTGAACGTGAAGGGGAACCAAGACAACATTGCCCGTACTCATGCCGCCCGGCTTGTGAAAGCCTTGCCTCCCTGGGCTGAGGTGCTGGGGATGGGGAGGGTGTGTCCTCACCTTGCGCCTGGAGCAAAGCCAAGGTGTTGACCTCAAGTGCTTAAAGGCAGCAAGTTGGTGGATGGGGTGGAAAGGGTATGGAATCGCCCTCGGGCACTCAGCAGAGAGGTATTCAGTGGGTGGTGGACCCCCAAGACTGAGGAGGGGATGGTGGATGTGGAAGTACCAAGGTCAAGGGAGAGAGACACTCAGACAAAGGTGCAGTTAAAGACACAGGGTCAGAACCGGAAGGGAAGTGGGACAGCCCCATGTGCCAGGTCTGTGTCAGGACCCTGCAGGGCTGCATGCAGCACAGATGCCAGGACTAGAGCCAGCTGGACTTGCTTCAAAGCCCAGTGCCTCCATTCATTAACCTCTCAGTTTCTCAGCCTATAAAATGGGTGCAATGTCAGTCTCACTGCCCAGGGCGGCAGGAGGGCCCAGTGGGCTTGAGCACACAAAGCGCCTAGCACCAGGCCTTGGCATGAGGCCAAGGAGCGTGTTGGCCCAGGGGCCTTTGAATACAATCCTCTTAGAAAAAGCACCCCCACAAAAGTAACAGACATAACTCTCTAATCTTCTGCATCACCAAATGAGACACATCATTTGTAGCTGTTTGTTTTGCAATTAAAATAATTACCTCTTCATTTTTTGTGGGCTGTGTACCCTGATCTTTCAGGTGAGTCAGTCACCTGTCCTCCTCCCCATGGTATCCAGCACAGACCAGCACCCATGAAAGTGAGTGTTTCTGTGGTTGGTGGTTCACAGGGTCCTTCGGGGAGGCAGGTAGAGCTGACCTCATTTTGACCATTTTACAGGCAAGGAAATAGAGACTCCCCAAGGTTTTCAATGCATGAGCAGCAGCGCTGAGGCTCCAATCACAGCATGTGTTGGGTCACACTGAAGGGACTCAGCACTCTTGGGTGCCTAAGGACTGGCACATGGGCACCAGAACTATCAGGCAGAGATCTTACACAGAGTTGGGGTAAGAGCATGGGCCCTGGAGTGAGGCTCTGTGGGTTCCAATCCCAGCTCCACCACTTACCAGCCCTGACACCTTGGACAAGCTGCTGGACCTCTCTGTGCCTTGTCTATAAAACGGGGGTGGCATGCCTTCCTACCTCCTAGGGTGCTGTGAGGATTGAAAGAGTGAATGGTATGTGGAAAGCAATTAGAACTAGGCCTGGTGCACAGTAACCACATGTCCACCCCTCCACTCCACCTTCCGTCTGCTTCTGAAGCTGTGGGTGCCAGGGAGCCGCGCCTGCATCTTTTCCATCTAGAGGATGAAGACTGAGGAATAGCGCGGTGTGGAGGTCGGAATGGGTAGGCGCTGGTTCCAAGTTCAGACCTCATCCCTTCCTGGCTACGGAACAGTGGTAAGCTCTGTGTCTTCTCTGAGCCTGTTTGCTCCTGAATAAATGGCGACAAGAATAGAACCTCCGTCACAGAGATGAGTATTTCCTTACGTGATGCAACACACGTGAAATGAAACCCCCAGAACAGTTGCTGGCACATGGGAAGTACCAAACAATGCTAGCTGCTATTGCATCTACGACCTTGGCACCCATCACCGTGCCCAGTCCAATGGAGCTGAGCAACTGGTCTGGGATGCATGAATGACTTGAGTATTTTTATTTCTTAGTCTCTTGATAGCCAAAGGTCTTCTTCAAATTTTCTCCTAAAGATAGGACCCCAGGACGGGAGTTGGCCACCAAGGATGGTCACGGTGTCCAAGATACTTATTGTTTATAATGATCTCACTGAGTAAATAAAGAGTGTGAGATGGGAACCCAGGCCAGCCCTTCCAAAAATACTCTGTCCCTAGCTCCACCGGGGCATGGAGACACAGTGACCCTGGCCAATGGACTCCTCTCCCCAACAGGAGTTGAGCCGCTGAGGCAACCCCACCCAGCCTCTCTGGCTCCTTTGGATGGTCTGGCGAGCCCAGCAGGAGCCAGTCTGAAGCAGCTGGCTCTGGGGAGGAGGAAAAGCAGGTGTGAACCTCTGATTAATGCCAAAGAGGGGAAATCAAAGGAGCAGGAAAGCTCTGGCCAGGGAGATTGAGGACAAAAGGGCCACTGTCACAGGATGTAGACACCGGAGGGGGGATAGGGGACATTGAAGGGCAGGTAGCATCCAGGTGGATAGTGCCGAGCTGTGGGGGGGACGTCTACAGGCTTCCTGGGCCCCAGCTGGCCCAGAACCAGCACAGCCCTCCATTAGGGAGGAAATCCAGAGGGTCCTCCATCGGCTCCCAGGGAGCCATGGCAGAACTCAGAGAGACCCACGCCAGCTTCACGGTCAAAACTGGTTGGCAGAGGCAAGTCTTTGTCTGCACCCTTCTTGGGAACCTAGATCTCTTTAAAAAATCATCGTTTTTTAAAAAAAAAATTGGAAGTATTATTTCCATGGTGACAATTTCGCTTATTACCTTGAGCAACAGAACCAGTCACATAGAGATCACGCAGTTCAGCCACTCTGATGTGTCAGTCAGAGGAAGTGGCTCTGTTCATCCTTTCTCCTGTGCTAACCCAGCCACTACTCCATAGCAGGCCCCGATCCACATTCTGGGGCCTGCAGAGAACAAAACAAACGAGGTCCCCCTTCTCATGAAACTTACCTTTTGGGGAGGGGACAGACAATCAATGCTAAACAAATAAGGGAAAGCATTCAGATCAGGATGAATAGCAGGAAGAAAACAGCTTTGTGACAGTGGTGGGTGGGATGGCGGGGTATCATGGAGCCCTCTCCTGGGTGACAGCAGAGCTGAGGCCCGAAGGAGAGGACAGGAGCAGGGTGAAAGCTCTGGCTGTAAGTGCAAAGGCCCTGGGGCCAGGACTCATTCAGGGAGGTCCAGGGAAGGGGAAAAGGGAGCTAGGCTGAGGGAGGAGTGAGCCCTGCTCACATTTACTGGGCACTTCGTGCCAGGCTCTATTCTAAGCTTTTTTAAAATTTTATTTTATTTTACAAATAGCTTATTATGCACACTTCTTGGCCCAAATTTTTTAGGGAAAAATAAGGATGAGCAAATAAGTATGGGTATAATAATCTGTGTATAATGAGCACAAAATCGTAGGTGCTCATTATACTCGGCAAAATACGGTAAATGCCCATAAAGACCCTCGAAGGTAAGATTCCATTATTAACTCCATTTACAGTTGTGGAAACTGAGGCCAGACGAATTCGGCAACCCAACTGCGACCCCTGCCCAAGTTCTCCCGTGAGGACGGGGCAGGCAGGAGTCCGTCTCTGGCGTTCCAAACCCAGAGCCTCTCACCCCAGCCCATCCCAGGCAGAGGCCACAGGACGCAGCTTCTGAGCGAGGGGTTGGGACTTCGTTGAAATGCAACGGGAAGCATTCTGTGCGGACCAAGAAACGCGCCCCTCCCAGGCGCCCTCCGCCTTCCCCACGCGCCCCTCGGGCCTCCTCCCAGGCGCCCTTTCGACCAGGGCTTCCCGGGTTGGGGAGCGAGAACTGGCTGCCTGGGCGCGCAGAGCTCTGGTCTCGGGGTCCCTGGGACTGCAGGCGCGCCGCTGGACCGCCAGCGCGTAGCTGCGGTCAGCCCCGCCGCGCAAGTGCGGCTCCAGAAGCCTCCGGTGCCCACCGTCCCCACGGTGACCACGCGGGAGCCACCGGGCCGTAGCGCGCAGACTCTGACCCCCGCGGGCACCTCGGCTCGCGGCGGCCCGCAGGCGCCCCGACCCCTGAGCAGCGAACCTCGAACGCTCCCTCCCGAACGTGGGTGACCAGAGCGAGGACCCCAGCCTCCTGGAGGCGCGGCCTGATTGGCAGGTCCCCCCTCGGCCGGGGAAGGAGGGCTGTTGTCACAATTGCTGTTTTTACTCCTGCCATCATTAATTCGACTGTTGACAGGGAAAGGAGGGTCCGCCGCGGCTTTGTGTCACGCACTCACTGTAATTTACTGGAAAAGAATTAAATCACAATTACCTGCCATTCGTTTTGCATAAAACGAGCCCAAGGAGTCTGCGATCACAGCGTGCTGGAAAGGACAACAGCCCTATTGTTGCCATATTAGAACAATATTTCTCAATTTGAAACTTAAAACATTCGAATTAGCAGCTTTGTTTGGCTGCGGTCGCCCACAGATAGACTGACACCACACCTCGGACTCCAGACATTGCCGTTAACCAGCCTAATTTCCACTCATTTAAG
Organism: Micronycteris hirsuta; assembly: GCA_004026765.1. NCBI lineage: Eukaryota > Metazoa > Chordata > Mammalia > Chiroptera > Phyllostomidae > Micronycteris > Micronycteris hirsuta. The sequence goes on along the minus strand of PVJI01004458.1, from coordinate 71,272 downwards.
TCTAGACCGATCTTGTAAAATCATCGCATTTATTGTAGAAATATACCTCCCCAAAGTTGGAAAGGAAAACAATCTTTTATCTGTTACCTAGCCCCGTTGATAAATTATCTAAATGCCACGAAAATTCCTCTTGCTGGATCTAAAAGCAGAGTGAACTGTAATTAACTCACTTGAGATTTGTTTCAATGACCAAAGAAATCACGCTGTTCCTCAAATAAAGTGACTTCTGTTCTCATTTTCTCCCCTTTTAGATACAGTCGTCAGGTAAATATGACTGATTAGCTTTTAAACCCAGGTTTTTAAAGCGTATTTAAAATCTCAGTTCTACAAAATGACATCACCACTCACCGATGTGTTCAGCAAATTTGAAGCCAGGCTAGTTTTTTTTTTTTAACAACTTCTGTAAAAGTAAACTGCTGCTTTGAGTGAGCTGTAGTTTCCATTAACATTAATGGTTTTTCAGTAACAAAATGTAACTGTGCAATCAAGCTGGGATATTTTTTAAAAGTTACTAATTGTGAGAACTTGAACAACAAGGAAAAACAGCAAATAAAAAAAATACAGCTGGTTCCATTGGGAGCTGCGTGCAGGGGCAGGGACATGTCATCGTGACTTCATGCCTGTCACAGTGAAGACATAGGACAGAAATAAGGCTGCAAGGAGAAAAGATGAAAAATAGAGGAGCAGAATTTTAAAAACCTGAGTGGTACATAACAAGCTAAAATGCAGATTTAATGCAGGGAATGATTAAACTGTGACCAAGAAAACCCTATGACCTTGGAAAGCAAGTCAGAGAAGACGTAAAAACGCAATTGCTATTGTTAACGGTGGACTTTACTAATTTTAAAAAGTGCAATCATCTGACTGAAATGTTATTAGTATTTTAAGATGTTAGTTTTTAAAAAAAAGTACGGGAGTATAGGCTGCCAGCTGATTTTTAAAAAAATAAATGGCCTTGTCCTTTAAAATTGTTTTGTCTGTTCCCTTTTATTTTTTGGAATGCGTGTTTAGTGACTTTAAAATTTTTAAGTAATTTTTTTCTTTTTTCTTTTAGGAGAGAATAAGCATTTCGCTTTAGCAGAAAGCAAACGGCGTGTGGCACAAACTGAAGACTCAACTCTATTTTCAGGACTGTGGGTTTTGAACAATAACCCAGAGAGAAAGGCTTCATCCGGCAAAGGAAACAATGTCCCGGATGTAAATTCCTGTTCTGATGTGACTCCCCGCAATATCGGCAACATTTTAAGTTCCAGCCTAAGTCGCGAATTCCTTCAGAACAAATCAAATGTCTTTAAAGAATATTTCTGTTTGAAAAGGAATTAAGCTCTCCTGAAAGAATTTTAAAGGTTGTGATATTCACAGTCTGATAAAGCAGCACCTTTAATGAAATTCTAATTAGCAATTTCATGCACTTTGCTATTAGTCATATCAGATTAGTGCACATTTTCACAGCCTTCCCTTAATTAAGTGCACTTATTCCAAGTTTCAAACACTTTCCTTATAAGATGAAAACTGTGCTGAAATGTTATTTAGTAAACAGAGGAAGTGTGAAAGTGTAGGTGTGCGTGTGTACCGGGGCGGACATCTTTAACTGTCTACAAAATTTTTTTTACATTTGGAGTTTGGGGACTCAGGCTTTCTTTCCTTCTTCTGGGCATTCTTGGTGTTTCCTTGCTACTTCTAAGGGACCGATTCAAACTCTCAGCCCAAGTGCGTATCATGCATAATTTTGCTTAAAACCTATTTTCTACTTATATGGGGGGATTTTTGGATTAAAACATCTTTTCTGTGTGGGGGGGGATAGAGAGGATTATACAATACACAATATTTAGTTATAAAAATCTCCTCTGGAAAGCAATGAACAAGCATTTGTCCATACAGTATCCCACCCATGTCACCCTTTGGCAGCACCTTCTTTCCTTTGAAATCAGCAATGAAATTTCATTCTACCTTCTAAATTTCATTTGAAAGCTCCAGCAAGAAACAGGCAGCCAGCTTCGTGACCGGGATCCCGCGGGCACCAGACTTCTCCACTTCCAGAGCCCAGCAGACAAGCCAGACATCTCCAGGCAAGGCGGGACCTACACCCCTTGGGGCGCACACCGGCAGACCCCAGAATCCCTGGCCGCCCCTGCCTCCCAGGCTCTTGGAGGGTCGCTCTAGTTCAGGACCACTGATTGCATTGTGTGGGAATGGAACTGATCGCTTGATCTTATCTGTAGCTTTTTGTCAAGAGGAAACTTTCGTTGCCTGTTTTGCTCAGAGGTTGAAAGTTGTAATATATTAACTAATTGCTTGCATCTCTAACACATGTTCTCTTGTTGGTGTCATTCATTTATAGTGTAACATTTTTGACATTTTTAGATCCTCTCTCGGGACTCCTGGGCCTCTTAGCAGTTCCCTGCATGAAGAGTGTTTGCCTAATGATTACTGACTGACAGCTCAATAACCAGGAGTTGGGTGCATCTATTGAAGAGTTCTGGGTGTGTGTGTGTGTATGTGTGTGTGTGTGTGTGTGTTTTAATTCATGGTCCACTTTGTCAAGTCATGTGTGAGCCATAATTTAAGCTAATAATTACCAGACATGAATTCAATGAAACATTGGTGTCTACACTTAAAACAAAATAGTCCTGAATTTTAATGCATTCAGAAAACGTTTGCCTAGGGCCAGGCTGGGTCCAACACGCATATGGAAGCACTTTAAAAGTGATAAATGATTTGGAATCTACCCTGTCTACTGGTGTGCTTCTCAGGAAAGAAAATTAGAGCTAACAGGTGTTAGATAGGGAATGCTGGGGCATTTTAATAGAATTGTCAAAATGTTGGTACCAGATGTTGACATTAATGCACAGAACTCGGAACGTAATGCCGGGCCGCCATTTAAATGATTATTTGTTTAAATTTCAAGTCGCCAGCAGGAAATCCTTACTTTGTTCAGCACCTTTCTCTACACACCATCCCCCGGCTCTTTCCCCTACGATTTGCATCAAAGTGGAGTGGCTGCTCGGCTCACATATGCATGCCTTAAATAATCCATGCCTGTCAAATTTCATTTTTTCTTTTCAGATCATACTCATCACATCCCCATCGTCTCCAGCCTTGAAGTCGGCCTCCACGTATTCGTGTACGAGAAAAAAAAAATGATTTAAATACTGCCAGTTACAGGATAATTAATCTTTGAACTACTCGGTAACTTCAAATGTATATGGCAAGTAATCTGCATGAACTTGTAATTACTATGTATTTATACGATATTTGCCATGTAATCACCAAGTCGTTACATGGTTATGTGAGCCTTGTAAATTATGGCAAAAGCAGAAAACTAATCTCATTCAGGCCGCTGCCAGGAGCCTGTGCGGGGGCCGCTGGTATCCACCGCGGTCAGTTAATCGAAGGATCCGGAAGGAGTTTATCCTTTAAAGGACAGTAGGACGTTTGCCTGCAATGGAGTCCTGACTTTCAGAAATATCAGGGGCTTGAGAGACTGGTGAGGTGGGCAGAGAGCAGCCTTTCTCATCTGCTTTCATGCAAAGACTGTGATTGGTTTGGGCCATTTATTGCTGCTGGAGTGAAAAGGCAATTGGGGAAAAAATCCGCCATCGGTTCTGGAAGCAGTATTCTGCTGTGGCTTGAGGAAGGTCCTGAAATAAATTCTAGGGTGAGTTTCAGGAGCAAACTGGGAGACGGATTTCGTTTGTCATCTTTTTGAACCCAATTACAGCAGAAGTAAAACCTCCAGTTTTTTCAGACCAGGGAGAGCATCTTGTCCCGAGTCTCCAAAAGTAACCTTCACAAGCAAACTATGTGTGTGTACCTGTGTGTGTGTGTGCACATAGGTGTTTGTGTGTGTATCCTCCAAAGTCACATTGGACCACATGGTCCCTTGGATTCAAAAGCAACCACCCGAATGGGAAGTAGCCTTCTCTCCTCCTTTCTTCTGCACTGGAGAGCTGAGCTCAGGTTTTCATTGGTGCCAGAAAGGATGATGGCATATACAGAGTCTTTCTGGAAGCTACCAGTGGCTGCTTAGGACAGAGCAAGGGGTACGGGGGCTAAATCTAGACTAGATTTTGGATTTTCTCAGAGTCACAAGCTTTTCTCTTTTCTCAGCCCTACTTAGAAATAGGAAGAAACCAGGCAACAGCCTTGGAAGCTCTACCAAGGCCTGGCTACTCAGTAGACCCACACCCAGCCCCACACCTGGCTCCCAAGCAGTGCCAAGACAATGTCCCCAACCCACTCAGGCCCGAGGGTCATGTGGCTCGGCATCTTCAGAGGCTCACCCATCTATTGAAGAACTACACTGTCCAGTGTGATCATCTCTAGCCACAAGCAGCTCTATAAATAATTACCTACACTAAAAGACTCCGTTTCTTGGTTATACTAGCTACATTTCCAGTGCTCAGTAGCCTCACATGGCTAGAGGCTACCACACTGGAAGCACAGCTATAGAACATGTTCAAAATCATTGGTCTAGGACTCTCCATAATTCCCTGCGCTCTGCCCTGACCTCTTCCTGCCCAGAAACACTGGCCTGGATGAGGGAGGGTGTTGAAAGAGAAAGCCAGGTAGGTTTTCTTGAGCCCATTAAGAGGCTACTTTGCCTCCTCAGTGAGACCTCTCCTCACTGTCCTTGGACTTTTGTGCAAGGCCAAGGTTAGGCCCAGGGCTGAGTGTGTTACCCAGACCTAATGGGCACTTGCTGGGATTCCTGTGGAAGGACAAAAGCCCCAGACCCAACAGAGCCCCAGGAGACATCTGAGGCCACGGAGGCCGTATGTGGCTCGTGGCTGGTCCTGCCGGCCACGTCCACATCGTGAAGATGCCGGCCATTGCAGGTATAGATCTAGGGTACCACTCTGCCTCCCAGGGTAAGAAATTCCAGGCTCATTTGCTAGGGAGAGTCTAATTATTTATTATTATTCATTATCTTTCATCCTAGGTGCTGCTCTGTGCTACTTGACTGATGTTATTATTACTCATTATTGCAGCCGTTTTTCTAATGGCTGCCATACGCTAGACCACTTGCTTCTTTGATCCTCTCTGAACCCTATGACATAGAAACTGTGATCCCATTTTACAGATGGGGAAATTGAGGCTAAGATGGACTCATTGACCAAAACCACATGTCTAGTCAGCAGTGGATCCAGATCCAAACCTCACCCCATTCTCCATTCCATACACATGGGCCTATTCTTCAGCCTTATGTGAACTTCCTCTGCTCCAACAGGCAGTCCGGAAACGAAATGCCCAGTTTCCCAAATCCTCAGCAATGCTCATTCTCAGCATACACCTTCCTTATCTGCTCTACTCCCCTAACCACTGCTGATGTTTTATCTTCACCCAAGGACATTTTTTTCATTGCATTTAGAGATGAACGGAGCGGGGGTGGGGGGGAGGGACATTGATGAGAGAGAAACATCAATTGGTTGACCTCTCAAATATGCCCCAACCCACAACCTGGGTATGTGCCCCGACTGGGAATCAAACCCACGACCTTTCTGTCTACAGGTAGCAGATGCTCCAACCAGCTGAGCCACACTGGCCAGGGCCCTAACCACTGCTGATTGATCAGCCCTCCCAATCTGTGCTCTTCTGTAAAATGGCCCCAATTTTTCACTTCTTCCCATAGCCACGCCTCCTTTGCACGGGGCCTAGGCAGCTGTTTTCCTCGGCAGTAGAATGTACTTCACAGAGTGTGGTACTGAGTCTAGGTTGGCCTTGTGAGGTGTTTTAGCCAGTAAAATGTATCACAAGCAACGTTATTCCAGTTCTGAGAATAGGTATTAAAAGACATTGCGTTCTCTCCCTCTCTCTCTCTCTCTCTCTCCCCTCACCCTCTCCCCTCAGAATCCTGCTACCACCACCTAAATGAGCTTAGGCCAGCCTGCTGGATAATGAGAAATAAACGCCCAATTGCGCCCCCTACCAGCTGGCAGCCAGTCCACCTCTGGAAGCAAAGCCACCTCGCTGGCCCGCACTGACCACAGAGACATAAAGAAGCATCCTTAGGAAGAACTGCCCAGCCGAGCCCAGTTCAGTTTGCTGACCCGCAGAACCATAAAGCAGCGGTGGTCCTTCAAGTCCTTCCCACTGTCGCCCTCCCAGCCTTGCTTGCACACAGTAGGTGACTGAGACCTACTTCTTACAGAAACGTGGAGAGTAAAATGCTCAGGAATGCTCAGGCGGTTCGCTTCACAGCAGGCTCGGACGCCAATGCTCTCTCCAAGCCAGATGGCTTTGCTTCTGATCCCAGAGGTCTTGCATGGCACCCTCCCCCCTTCTTTAATTGACTGGTTATCTTTAGGGCGCAAGTGCTCATGCAAAAGACCCTGAAATCTCACTACTTGGCAAGATCCAGCAGTGCTCCTCCCGTCTCCAGTCCCTCAGCACCATGAAACCTCTTTGCTCATCAAGCAACTGACAAATGAGAGTTCTTATTTTAAAAGTCTAGCTTTTTGGCCATTGGACGTGAGCTTCATTCCCACTTTTGGTTCTGATTTTGGACCAAACCACAAAACTTCCCACATCCACTGAGATTCTTGCTTTTATTTTCTTTCCTTCCCTAGCCAGGCATCCAGAGGAAAATGTTTATCCCTCCCAAATCCATCCGCAGCCAGCAGGGCTGCATAAGACGCACCCAACTCGTTTTCGGTTTCCCCTTTGGCTCCATTGGTTCCAGGCCTTCCCAGGGCCGGAGTGGAGCGCTCCTTGGAAACCCTGCCTGGCCTGGCATCTGGATCAGCGCTGCAGGGCCTCTGACACACTTCACGCAGCTGGGAGCGAGGTGCTGGAAGCTGGGTCGAGGCCAAGCTGGGCGGCCCCAGCAGCCTCCGCAGAGCCTCAGGGAAATGTCCCACCACTCGTGCTTTGGGTTTCATGGTTTCACTCTATAGAGATGAGCATTCCTGAGCATTTTACACTCTGCATTTATTCAATAAGTAGGTCTCAGTCACCTACTGTGTGCAAGCAAGACTTGGGGGCAGACAGTGAGGAAGGACAAGGGACCTGAGTTTGGAAAGAGCTCACTGGTGGACACATCACAATGACAGAAGCTGTTGAAGGGCAGAATACACTTGGTGTCGGTGGAGAACAGAAAGAGAGGCTGGTATGTCGGACACTCAGTGTCTGCCAAGCACCCTTCCAATGATGCTAACGTGCACAAAGTGACTTAGTCCTTACACCTATCCTATTATGATGGCACTATGACCTGTCTCACTTTACAGGTGACAAAACTGAGGCCTAGAGAGGCTACATAATATAGGCAGTCCCCTACTACCTTCCTGAAAATACACGTGAGGGTTCAATGTATGGAAGTTGTGTAATAGACTGAAATGTTGGAAATAAATCTCCATTTCATGGATGTGAAACATGGACAATATCTAGCACACATGTTCAAGAACGTACACCTGATTGTTTAAACAATAAACATTATTAATATATCGAAGTGATTAAAACCTTGAGATATTAAGTATAAATATCACATATAAAATATAGATGTAATCCATAGATATAGACAAAAGCATTGCTAAAGGAACTCCTTACACCAACTCCCTGGCCTCTCTTGGCTGACCTGAAGGGATGTTTATGAAGCAAAAAGAGCTAGTTTTAATCTGGGTCAGAGCACTTGCTGAGGAGGAGGAGGAGGAGGCATAGCCGCAGAGCCAGAGAGACCACTCAGTTCTGAATGTGCTCCTGAGCTGGGAGGCTCCGTGCCTGGGGAGCGGAGCAGAGGCCAGGAACTGGCGAACCCAAATTTAACCCAGGGCTTCTCCCTTTGTAACTGGGTGTCCGTGGGCTAATCACTTAACTTCTTGGAGCCTCAGTTCCTCAGCTTAGTGTGGAACCATTGGCAATGACCTCCCGGGCCCTCTTGGGCTCTTTGGAAGGATCACTTAGAAAGGATAGAGAATGAGCTCTGTGAACTGTTAAGCCCTTATGCTCCAAGTCAAGCTTCTCAATGTGTGGTCCAGGGACTGGCAACATCGGCAGCACATGGAAACCCATGAGGGTTCAAATGCTCAAACCCTAACCCTACTCAGTCAGCATCTCTGAATGCAGGGCCCAGGAATGTCTCTGAGCATCCTTAGCATGGACACGTTTGAGAACACCCACCGTAAATGATGCCAGCTCCCGGGAAGAGTCCCAGGGGACCATCATGGTCCTGGGAGAATTAGCGAGAGTGCCCTTTTCATTCTCAAAAGTATCTCACAATGGATGATAAATCGCATGGTCCCTACACAAGGCTCGCAGGAGCGTAGCATTCTTCCTAAGAGATGGGGAATCACATTATCACCATGGAGACAAGGAAGGAAGGAAGGCAGGAGCAAAGACAGGTGGGCAGACTTTCTCTAGGAGCTGCCTTTCGGGGAGCTAGAAACAACTAGGATTAAAGATCACAGGCACAGGCCCCCAGACCTCAGTGGCCCAGAGGATCCTGGCTGTTGGGGTCATTTCTACGTCAACAATCATGCCATCTATGAATGCTGGGGTTACTCACTCTCTTGAGGGTGAGTGAGGGTGGTGCCCTCACCTTCACAGAGCTGGGTGTGACCTCAGATTCTCCTATACATATAGCACTCCCGGCAGCTACTAATTTGCCAGACCTGACACAATCCAACCCCCTTCATCCTAGAGATGAGCAAACTGGGGCCCAGACAAACTCTCCCATGGCATCCAGAGCGTTTGCAGAGCAGGAACTGTCTCCCAACTCATTTCACCAGCCCTTTGCAACCACGTGCTACCTGAGAAGGAACCGCCTTATGTGGCTGGGGCTGCGAGAAGACAGGAGAGGAACATGGCAACTTCTGCTGAAGCAAGCCTGAGCTGTCTTGGGGAAAGGAACCGTGACTTTAACCTAATCAAACAGAGATCATGCAGTTTTCAGATAAACACAGAGAGGTGCAGAAGGATTAACAGGCTGGCCATGGTGGCTAAGGGCACCGCACCTGGGTTCCTGATACCACGTGGTCCTTGGATATTTCTCTCGAAGCATGGATTACCTTTCAGACTTAAGGAATCTCACTTGCTTCTGGCCTGAACTTCCTGTAGTGGAGATTCATTCCTTTGGATCTGAGAACAATTTGGTCTTCTCGAGTCTTATCTGTGAAACTAGTGCCCTCCTCTGCAGATGCGCTCCTAAGTCGGCAGTGAGCCAAGAATAAGGCCATCCTATCTTCACACCTGGGTCCTTTTCTTTTTATTCAAAATCATACTTTTGGTCACTATGTTCTTCTCTTAATAACTTTAATACATTTGTTATAAAAGAACTCTTCATATTACTATTAGAAACGGAAAACCAGTTTCACTTACCATAATTCATTAAAACCAATATAGTACTTTCAAATTATAAAAATGTTCCTCCTTGTAGTAACTTCAGTCAGCTCACGTGCCGCCGGCATGACACACAGTGGGAGGTGCCCACCCAAGGGAAGCGGGAGGCTGGGACAGGGGAAGGAAAAGGAATTCCCATTTCTTCACGGAGACTACCTGGTGTTTTACAGAGAATCCCAGGGGCTGCAGGGAGGTCTGGATGTGGCCTCGGGTTCTTCAGCTCTAAAATGAGGCTGAGCAGGATTGTTCTTTCCTCCTAGGATGCTTGGGAGGACAATCCATGGGGGTTGTGGCGGTCCATGAGCTTCAGGATCAGTGACACAGCCCAAAACTGAATGCTCTAGATTATTTTGCTTGGCTTTCTCCACAGGGTGAGGCTGCCAGTCCGGAGCAGAGAGAGGTTGCACACAGGCGGCTGCTGCCTGAGGAAACCATGTAACGTGCACCATGGCAACATGCAAACATAAAACAGACACTGAGAAAATGAAAGCAGGACCATCAAGACTTGGGAGAACAAAATAGGAATGGGCAGGTCATAACGGTCACAGAGTTGTCCTAATTTAGCGTCAGAATGAACACTGAGCTTCCTAGTAGCAAAAGGGTAAAGGAAAAATGTCCATTATAAAGGAGGAAAGCGAAGAAGCATTTTTCAGCCTCTCAGGGGACAATGAGCTCTTCCTCATCTTGAATTTTAAAAATTAATTTCTCACACAGGGTTTACGATAAGGACACCAAGTGACAAGAAAAATAGTCTCATCCCAGGGCTGCTCATCCTGCCTCAGCAGACCCCAGGGCCAGAGGTCCCGGGGCAACTTCTGAATCTGACCGGGATGCCTCTGGATTCATGCTTCCTCTCTGTCTCATTTTGTGACTGTTTCTGCAGTGTGCACACAAGGAAGAGCGCCAAACAGCGCCAGGCCTGGGTTGTGTGACTCCATGCAAGACAAACAAGTCTTGCCAAAACTTCTTCATCTGGCAGTGCAGCCCCTCAAAGTCATTTTAGAATTGCACTCACATCAGAAATGTTCACAAAGCAATACCAAGTGGAAAAAAGCAGGATGCCGTACTGCAGATGGCACGTGACCTCACCTCTATTCAAGAAGTCCACAGGTGAATAAAAAGGCCAAATACAAGTGATCAGGCACACAGGACAGGTGCAGGAGCGAACCCTTCTGTCTGGGTTCAAATCTCACCTCTCACGGCCACCTATCTGGGGGCCCTTGGGCAAGTCACCACTTCTCTGTGCCTCTCTTTCCTCCTTTGTAAAATGCAGGCAATAATAGTACTACCTAGTGCAGTTGTTGTGAGGAATAAGTAAATTCATGTGTCAAAAGCATTAATGTACCTGGCACACTGAGCTTTCATAAGTGTGTGTGTGCGCGCGTGTGCATGTGTGCACGCGCACATGTGTGGCCACTGAGAAAAATCCGAAAGGAAAAAATCCAAAACGCTAAACGTCATCTGGTGATGATTTGCATTTTCTTCTTTATGATTTTCTTGACTTTTCAAATGATTTTCTTTATTTCACTTTCCTACTCGGTGGGGGGAAGAATGCTTTGCGTTTGACTTTCATTATCTGCAATGTCGGAAACGTGAGCTTTGTCCGACATACCTCCCCGGGTCACTGGGGGTTCAGAGGAGACCCTGAGCTCAGGGGCCTGTAGACTGGGAAGGGCTGTACGCAGCCGGGGAGCTACCTATACCACACTGGAGCCTCGAACCTGCAGCGCTTTGGGCCCGGTCCCTTCAGTGGGCCTGGCCGCTGTGTCTCCCTCACCCTGTGACCCAGGATCTGGGGTGGGGTCTGCCTCCCTCACTTATGTGAATCCTCTCTGAGCCCCTGGAGCACAAAAAAAAAAAAATTTCTCCCCCGTCATCAAATGCTCAGCAGTCCCTTGGGTTTAAAAACTGGAGGGTCCTTCATCATCTGCTTTGTGATGGAAAGAGTATCTTTCCTGTGCCCTCCCACCCACATACACCCTCAACCCCACCACAATCCAGCCTCTGAGTGTTTTCCATTAAATGCAGATATTTTTTAAAAATATGCAGGGGTCTCCTTCCTTGAGCATTTATCCCACCACTTGGGGGACACCTGGGGCCAGCGCCCTTCTCCAGCTCCCAGATCCGAATTCATATCTAGATAGGATCTTTTTAAAAACCAAGAGGTCTTCTGGGCTTTTCCACATTTTCTCTTTGCATATTTTCCTTAAAGCAAATTTGGCATCTGAAGCGAGATACCCCCATATATTTATGGGAGTTTAATAACTTCTTCCATTAATAACATAGACAAACTAATTTACCCAAACGTGTCTGTTTTAAACTCTGGGAACAAAGGGTGGGAGGATGAAAATCAATCTTTCCTTTGTACTTGAGCCACTGACCCGTTAAAGCTTTGAAGATCATTTCTTTAAGAAATTGTGAGGAGTTATTTAACTACAAACAGCAGCTACCTTCCCATTCCAGCTGCGTAATCAAGCATAATAAATTAGAGTTAAAAAGTTGACTCCATTTTTTTTTTTTTTTTGTATACCCGAAAATCCTGAGTAGCACTTTGACAAATCGGCTTCACGGCAGACACCAGCAGTGCACTTTGCTGGTGCTGGAGCTGGTTAAGCCAAGCCGGAGCCTGTGGGAGACATTCCTCAATGGAGGCTGTTGGGAGAAACCCAGGTTTCTCCGAAGACACAGGCTCGATCAAGTTCCTGTGGCTGGTGGGAGTGAGCGTGGAGGTGGGATCTGGTCACCCTGCTCAGGGTGGCAATTGCTGGCCTTTGCCCTCAACGCCCACCCCACTGGGGGACAGTTCCTTGAGAAGGAGCAGTTCAGGCTGGCCCTGAGGGGCCGCAAGGACCCTCCCTCCCGAATCTGGCCAGCATTCCTCCATACAAACCGTTCTGATCCACTTTGATAAAAATCAGTCTCTGTGGGTCTTGAAAGAGTCAAAGGCCCTTCTTAATCAAATGATCAACTATTCATTTTGAAAGCTTGACTGGTTCAATTAAGATCACAGGCGGGAGACAGGCTGGTCATATTACCCTCCTTCCCAGCCGGCCTGGCCAGTCGCCGTCCCCAAAACCTATCTTTGACCGACCCACGCCTGTGCTTGCCCGAACGCTCCACCACCCCTCGGTGAAACCTGACCTTCAAGGCCCCATCTGCTCCCACCTCTTCCCAGAAGCCTTCCTTGCCCCTGCCAGCTGGCATTGCTCCTCTCCCGCTGAATTCTTGCAGCCATAGTGTGTGTCCCTTCACTGGGCCCTTTACTGGGGTCTGCCTTCAGCTGCTCTTCACCATACACGGAACCAGACTGCAATACGCAGGATCGGGACACAGCGCATGCCCTGAGCGCCGACTGAAGGGGGGACTCTGTAAGCCCCGGGCCAGCCTGCAAACGGGCAGCCCTTGATGACAAAGGGTTGGCTTCCCGAAGTTCATCTGTGAGTCAGCTGTTTGGAATGTGGAAAGGGCTCTTCCATTTCTCCCAGAATAACAATGTTCCAGAATGATGCAATAATGCTCCGGTGGTGACTACGTCACAGGCTTGCCCACAAAGTGCTATTTTGCCTAAAACATAACTGCAACACTATTCAACAAACATGCTCCGGTTAACAATGTCAATCCACTGCGAGCTAAGTCATGTTTTATGGGCTGGCCCAGGAACTTGACTCCATTTTCCACGAAAGGCAAATGCTTTGGTGAGAGGCACACTCATCTGCCCGCACACTCATCTGCCCACACGCCCATCCACCTCCAGCCGCAGCAGCTGGCAGGGCACGTACAGAAAGGGGGCTGGGCCAGATCAAGCTTTCTGCTTTCTTCCCATGGTCAAGTCAGCCTGGTTGCATCTAAAACAAAAACAAAAAGCAGCCTCATGGCACCCTTGTCGGCCAGAACCTGCCCGTGGCAGGGCCACCCGCCTGACGGATGGGGGCAGCAGGGGTGAAGCTGGGGCTCTGGGTTTAGGGACCATGGGAGCAGTGCCTACACCACAGGGCTGTGGACAGCAGCCCTTCCACACACGCCCAAGCTGGTCCTCAGATGTGTTATCTCCCAAAGGCATTATTTCAATCAGGAGATACAGTAGAGACAATCGTGCGCTCTAACGTCACCTTAACTTGGGCTCTGATCTTTCCCCTTCTGTGCCTGTCCTGGGGCCACATGGAGGTGCCTCCCGCCACCTCCCCAACGTCAGAGCACAGGGCAGAGAGTGCTGGGACCTCCTGGGCTCTGATCCTGCCTGTCGGTCCACACGTGGACTGAATTCTAGTTTTTGAAACAACGACCGTGATAGAGCGTATTCTAGCTTCCCAGCAGTCGATCTGACGCCTAAGAGCTCCTCCTTCAGAATCTGTGCACTCACAGACGGTAAGTACCACACCTACGTCTCCTCTGATCAGTGACCAGTGCATTACGTCCAGGTCAGTGCTGTGTTGGTTGTAGGACCGACTCTGCCACAAACTTCAGACCCACCCTCAATTCAGTTCATGTAACCCAAAAATGCTCTTTAAACCAATATATTAACACCGAGGAGGTCAGCCCTGGAAGGAAAGTCAGAGGTGTGCGTGGCGCAACTGTTGGGAAATTTTTACGGCAGAGCCTAAATGGGAAGCTTGCAGAGCCGCCTTGCCCCATCGCGGCGCCACTTTTGCAAACGTTGTGTTCGAACCCATTTAAAGCATTCAAGCATATAATCAAATTTCAGTAATGAGTTATTAATTAAGCAGGGGCAACCAATTCTCTGCTAACTGCCTCATAAACAATCGACAGGAGATTTGTGAATTTTGACTTCCTGACACTATTAAACAAATCAATATTAGGTTTCAGACACAGCAATTCAGACAGTTTTCTCTGTTATTTGGCAGCCATCTGCCTGGAATACTAATGAAAGAATTAAGAGCTGGAGATTTTGCATGTGTTCCATCAAAAAGATCCTTATCTGTGGGGAATTGGGGCCTGATTTGCATGGAAGAAGTCTTTGCTTTTGTAGGTACAATTTTTTCTCAATATGTCACTCATTAGTATTTATAAAAGCACTGGGCAGTGAACGTCCACAGGCTTCATAGCGAGCAGCCAGGGCCCTACTGGAGAGAGCTCGGAACAAAGCGATTCATTTATTTATATATTTTTCAGACTGGTTAATTTATAGCTAACCTAACCCATGGAAAACTTGGGTCTAAGTATTCAGCCAAGCTCCTTACTCAGCTTTTATTTTTCAAAAAGGCCTGTGTGTTCCAACAGAGAAATAGCTAGCTCCACAAGGAAGACAGAGTTCTACAAAATCTGGGCAACTTCTAAGTGATAAGATGTGGTCATCTAGGTCATTTACCCTTGGCCTTCTCTCTTTCTTCCTCTTCTCTTTATTGCCCCTGAGTGTTCACTTAACTCGATAGCAGCACTGTTACAAATACCTTATGGGACAATGACAGAGACTTATCTCTGTTCATCTAGGGAAGAAATCTCGTGTGGTCTGTAGCAATGCCAAGGGTCCCTCCCTCCTCCCTCCATGCGCCCAGACCCAAAGTGCACACTTCGTTCAGGGGGTCACTCAGCGTGTGTCATGTACTCACTCTATGCTCCGGGCTCCATGGCCAGAAAGGTGCCGATCAGGAGTCAACCTGAAGGTTTAAGGATTGGGATGAACCCAGAGATAACAACCCCTCCCAGACACGCAGAGGCAGAAGCTCCCTTGTTCATCATACCCTGTACTGTCTCATAGACATACACTCTAAATTCCTTGAAGCCAAACCCCCCCCACAACTTTGTGTGTGTATGTGTACAGATACACAAGAACACACACGTTGCGTCCTTAGAAAGCCTTCCTGACATATGTCAAGATGATTTGATATTCCAAAATTTATTTCACACACAACATTTCAGAAGTGATGCAACTGGGGTATCATACCTCTCTGCTCACTGAAGTGGGGAAGGGAAAGGCAAGAAGAGGGTTGCATCATGAGTTGGGTCTTTATTACGGGCTGGGCCCGGGCCCATACACCGTCTTCTTTCATTCAGGTGGGCCCTGCGGGAGCACTGTCCTTAGCTTGTCCACGATCACCTGGGCTGTGGCGGAGTTGATCTAGTGCCGGTTGACCGCGTAACCCATCCCCTCTCTCTGCGCTAGCTTGCTGTGAGGTGTCTTACACTACTCCTTTGTCAGGCAGAATCCCTGTTACTCTTGTCCAAATACTTTATTGTGGTCTTCCATTCAAAATCAGCGATTAGAACAATATGAATGGCTACCCATCTAGATGGCTTGCTGTTTAAGGACATGGAAATTTCCTTCACTGTTTTGCATAATTATAACTTGGTTCTCAAATTTTTAAATGTCCACCTTACCTTTGCAGTCAGCACTTTCAGGTGTGTCTGTACCATTATTTTGAAATTACTACATATTGTTAAAATAATTTGAGAAAATTCAGAAACTATCTCTGTTCCCCATCAATCTTACATTCTTTGCCTTGATAAGACAACCTAGAAACATATTATGTATTTAAAATATATTAGTTCAGAATGCTGTCCACATGCCCATGGACAACTTGAACACTCAATGTTGATATTTTCAAATCACTATTCTTGGTTGATATTATGTCAGTCTTTAAATATTATTTCTAAACAACAGGAGCTACTCGAGTTAATTTAAGCAGGAAGATGTATTAAGGAAGATGAAGTAGCTCATAGAACCTCCAGGAGGGCTAGAGAACCAGATTTGGATGCTATAAGATATACTGTAGCCAAGGGGCCACTTTGCCAGAAGAAATACCAACCCAAGTCATGGAACTATTATACCATAAAACTCGCTGATCAGAACCTATGATATTGAACAATGGACTCCAAAAACCCCACCATAGCCAGCACCAAATACAGATGCCTACACCCCACTCACCAGCACGTCTGATCCTCCTGACCATGTCTACCAACAGCTGTTGTTCACTTTACCTCCAAGGTTTGCATGGGGCTTCTACTTGGCAGAATTCAGATCTTATATGGATTCCTAGCTGCAAGGGAATCTGGAAAATGTAGTCATGTTTTGGTTTTGCACTATAGTTTCTATAATACAAAGAGATAAGTCGAAGGAAGTTATGACAAGTACTAAGAGAGCTAATCTACAAAACTAGCCACAGGAATGCTGGTCATGGTTTTTCTGTCTTAAAAACAAACCCATATATTGTAAGTCTCACAATACACCTACTGTGGGTAGGTGTTGACAAAGTACTTTCACACCTCTAATCTTATTGTAATTTCCACAAAAATCTCCTCAGCTACACAGTTGTGATCTTATCTACACATGGGGCTTAGACACATTAAGAAGCATATTCAATACAGGGTGGGGCAAAAATAGGTTTATAGTTTATAGTTGTGAGCGCCCCAAACACAAGGACTTTTTCTCATATTATTATTTATTAATTATTGCATTATTGTCCATGGAAACAACTGTCAACCTACTTCTCTGCCCCGTCTGTATTGTACAGTCAGTAAATGGCATTGCTGAGCTTTGCTTGGCTGTATCCTAGTTCAGCAAAAGAGGTACTATGGTGAAAAGATCCCGGAAGCTCAGCCACTGATAAATTGAGTGACTTGAAGTGAGTTTTTATTTAACTTCCCTAAGCCTCATCTGTAAAGTGGAAATAATTACTACTTCATAGGTGGAGTAGCGAGGATCGAATGAGGAAACACAGGTCAATCCTCCAGCTTCAGACCCAGAATATACCTAAAATAAGCGTTAGGTAAACAAACGTGTGAAGAAATTTAGAAAAACAAAGAAACAAGAAGGAAGACTGTCCTCACTTTTCACTCCCTGGAAACCCGCTTCTTCTGCAGAGGGGGACATGAACTCTGTGATAATCTGCCTGATGCCAGAGGTTTCGTGGCCAAGAGCTCAATGTTGAAATAGGATTATGTGTCCAGGGCCAGGGAACCTTTTATAGTAGCAGGGGCTTGCTTTAAAAACAGGAGGCCTGTTAACACTCAGTCTTAATTAAACGGATTTCTTGATGAATCCAGTGTGACAGGGACCAACACTGTTAACTGCTAACACGCATGTGCTCCCAGGCCTTCCCCGGGGAGACCAAGAAAAGGGCAGTGTAAGAACTGTGGTTGAGGTTATTCGGTGGAACTCCCTTAATGTTTTTGTGATGATGTAAGTCAAATTTGGAATTCCTTTTCAATTAGTTTTGGCAGATGGGCTGTGCTTCTTTGAATATGACCCTACATAGACTGGGTCACATAGGGACTGACTTCTATTGGGGTTACACTAATTTTTAAAAACTTGGCCAACAAGGATGTGGTAGTTGCCTTACTTAAAGGTTCATGACTTATGGGATTAGGGCCCTCAGAGGGTGGGGTAGGCAAAACTCTTGCAAGACATCTCTGCCTTCATTTGTCCACCAAACATTGCCTGCAGAGTAAATACAGAATACGTGCCAAACCCGGATATATGCGCAACTATTTTTCTTCCTTATATTTTAAAATTTTAATTATACAGAGTAATGCACTTAACTCTTGCTGCAAAACATGCAGAGTTAAAGACCCCTCATCATTCATTTAATTTTCAAGGAATAAAATAACACTGTGTACTTACTATGTCCCACACGTTGTTCTAAACGCTTTACATGTATTAACTTATCTTCTCCTCTGGACAGCCCTAGAGATTGCTACTATTATCATCAACACACGAGAAACCTGGAGCCCAGGGAAGTTAAGAATTTGCCCAAGATGACACAGCGAACAGGTTGTAAAACTAGGATTTCAACCTGGTTTTCCGAGTCCGCCGTGACATGCCAACTGCAGTACTGTGGACTCCCCAGACACTGTCCTTCACCGCTTTCCTGTGATGCTCCCCTGATGCTTTTCTTCTTGTTCACATACAGAGGCAAGCCTATACAATATTGATAAATTAAGTGTGTTGAACATTAACGGAGTGGTGCTCAAAGTGGGGCACTTGGCCGTCAGTATCACCTGGAAACCTGCTAAAATGCCAATGCCCAGCCCCCACTCTAGACCAACTGAATCAGAGATTCTAGGGCCGGAGCCCAGCAATCGGTGCTTTAACAGGTCATCCAGGTCATCCTGATGCCTGCTGACGTTTTAGAAGCACTGCATTCACGGTATGCAGTGGGTATTCCAAGAAGTAGACACCAACATAGGATTAGGTGAGTAAGAATCTCATTAAGGGAAACTCCTGTATGAGAGGTTATAGGGCCGGAGCTTTGCAGGAAGGGAACAGAGAGGAAGTAGGAGTAATTCTGGGAAAACCCTCAGACCACCGTGCAAGACTGACTCAGAGAAAGAGAAGGGGAAAGTTTGGGTGAAAGCAGCCTAGACTGCCACTGGGGGGGTCCCTGAGTTCAAAGCTGGGCATTAAAGCAGTCCCATGTCTCCCAGAACAGCTTCGCTTTCCTATCCTTCCCGCACCCACTCATCGACCAGGAGCAGCCCATGGAAGCGTGGCCTTGACTCACACATAGCAATAGACTTCAAAGTGCAACCCTGACACTCTGCAGTCAATCAATGATGCTGCCTAAAGATACGTGAGGCTCACTCTCATGGCTGCCACGTAACGTGTTTGTTTATTTCACTCAACAATATGTGTTAGAAATCGGTCCCCTTCGGGACATATTGCTCTGCTAACTCATTTTAATGGCTGCATCACATTCCCCTGTATGAGGATCTCACTGTTTGCAATCATCCCTCCATTCGCAGACATTGAACTTATTTCCCATGCGTTTGCTATTGCACACCGTGCTTCAGGTTCACGGCGTCATGTACACAGGGGGGTCACCGAGGAAAGTGGCTAGGCCCCGGTGTGTGTGTCTGTGTGTGACACATTCTAATAATCACTGCCACGGTCCCCTCCAAACTGGCTGCAATGATTTATACTCCCACGAACAGAAAACAGATAAAAGCAACTATTTCCCCGCATCCCAACCAACCCTAGATAACATCGAACTTTTAATTTTGCCTATCTGATGGATGAGATGATGTCTCATTGTTGTTTTAATTTGCATTTCCCTGATTGCTAGTAAGAGCGATCGTCTTTTCAGACGTTTATTGGCCATTTGCATTTCCTCTATAAATTGCCTATATCCATGTCATTATTTTAATTTACATGGAGGTCATGATGCATAAAATACAGGCTCATTTCCAATTATTATTACATTGAGAGTATCTTCTTTTTTATCATTTAGTTTTTCAATTAGCAGCTACTAAAAACATGTTGAATGGTTTCACGTTAAATGGGTCCTTACACACAAATGGGGCAAGACCCAGGGCATTGTGTGGACTGCAGGCTCCAGAGAGCCCACTGCCTGCTGCGGAGGACAACAGGCTGACACCTCCCCCACCCCCAGTATCCTGGGGGCTCCAGGCCTGCTTACACCGCCTTTCGC
Organism: Micronycteris hirsuta; assembly: GCA_004026765.1. NCBI lineage: Eukaryota > Metazoa > Chordata > Mammalia > Chiroptera > Phyllostomidae > Micronycteris > Micronycteris hirsuta. The sequence continues at coordinate 51,554 of PVJI01004458.1, read as the reverse complement.
AGATCCTGCAAATGTCAGCCCCCCACAGGATGGGTCACAGTCACCCAGCCACCCAAAGACAGGTTGTCTGGAAGGGTCTCTCCAAGTAACGTGGTGTCAGGGAAGGGCGATCTAAGGTGGGAAGGCTTTCCTTCCCACCCTGCCTCCAGCCGGCAGTCCTGCTACAGAGTCAGGTGACAGGAGTGTGAACACTAGTTCTGCTCTTCTCTGTGTGCGAGCTCAAGCAGGTCATGACACCTCTCTGCGCCTCGGTGTTCTCATCTACAAAATGCAGGTAACCGTACGTTCCCCAGAGCTGCTGTGTGAATGAGTCCAAGTGCAAGTGCAGCCCCCAGCCCGAAGATGAGCACACTAGACACCCAACGATGGCTGCTGGCATGACTCCGATGTGTGTTACTACCAAGAGGAAAAAAATACCTTCCAGCCCAGTTTAAGTTAGAGAGAAGGCACTGCAGTCCTAACCCCACACAAGAACCCTGGGCTGTGGCTCCTCCCACAATGCACCTCTGCAGCCCCTTCTGCAGCAGACCCCACCGTGAAGCCTCTCACTTGGTAGTGTCCCCACAGAAGCCTGTCACTCTCCCATCACCCCAGCCAGGCCCAATTTGGCACCGACTTCTTTGTCTCTTGCTGCCCGCCTTAATCTGGTGATGCCAATTAACTTTAATGAAAGTTACACGGGAAAATTGCGGGGTGTAGACACACAAATATGTCTTTTGCAGGGAAACAAGGCCAGCCTTAGAGCCGTGCTGATTTCCAGGTGGAAAGAAATGTGGAGCTTTCTGTCTCCTCCGGGCAAAAGAGGATTTGCGAAACCCAAAGAAAATAACTCTTGAAGCTGAGGTTCGCGCTGTGCCAAGTTTGTGACACGGAGGGGGCCGCTCCCAGAGAGGAAGTCCTGATTCAGACTGACAGCGCTGCTGCCACTCCCGGGGGATGGGCCGGCCCTGCTCGCGGGCAGGTGAGCGCGCTCCACCCACCCGCCCCGGAGCCCCAGCAGCCTGGGGACACACCTGACTGCTGGTGATGGATTTCCCCCACTTGTATTTAATTACCCTAATTCCTCACATCTGTAGAGCCTTTCAGACTTTACAGCACACCCATCACCTTGCTTTGGTCTCATAACCCCCCCTCAGAGGAAGGATTGTGTGGGTCCCCATTCCGTGCATGGGCAAAGACGAAGCTCTGCGAGGTGAGGGGATTCACCCAGTGGTGAGACCATTGGAACGCAGGTATCCCACTGCCTCATGCAGCCGTCTTCAAGAACACAGATGTCCTCTCTCACCCTCCCGAAAACTTACCTCCTGATGGTGACAAGCGGAATGCACCAGGGGCATAAGAACTAATTCACAGGTTGCCTTATGTTTGTCACAACCACTTCCTGCCATTGCCAAATTCTTATATCCAAGGGACACATCTGGGGTGCCTACCCTTCCTCCAGCGCTTTACCTGGAGATGCACCTGGAGCAAGTGACACACCCCACGAGGGGCTCTCGCATTCTAAGCTCTACACTCCCTGAGTCTTGTCTATATGTTTGTGGTTGGGCTCTTTTTCCTGTGCCACCCTGCCCCGCCAAAGGACCAATAAAATGTGTACCCTGATTACATTCTTATAACATTCACCTGAAAAGAATTCCTTTGACATTGTTAAGTAATAGCTCCCATTTCTCAATTGCAGGCTTTATGTCAAGCCCTGCGCTTTGGAGGTTATGCATACAACCTGGCCTATTTCTCACCACAGCTATCCAATGTAGCCACTTCTGGTAAGGCAGTCAGATAGCCACCAAAGAGCATTCTCCCCTTCTTCCATAGAAAGAGAATTGTAGCTGAATGCATAGTTGCCCAGCAAAAGACTACGTTTCCTGGGATCCTTTGCAGCTAGCCTGGTCACGTGACTATATTTAGCCCAGTGGAATGTTATTGCAAGTTATGTGGGCATCTTGAGGATCATTTTTAACTCCAAAGGCAAGTCTGTTACTGTGATTTCTCTCTCTTTCCCATTCCTGCATATTGGTTTTGACCATGTGGGTGAGAACAATGGCCTGCGGAGGTAGAGCCACAAGATAGAAGGGGTCTAGTCCTGGATGACCCCATGGACACAACTGCCCATCAACCTCAGCTCTTCACCCAGGATGATACATGAGAGGGAAAAGGTATATCTATTTCAAGCCACTGTATTTTGACATCTCTTTGTTTTATTACTATAGTTTCATCTTTAAATACTCCACGATTATTATGTCCATTTTACAGACAGAGGAACTGGGCTTTTAAACATTAAGTGACTTGCCCAAGTTCACACCAATACAGAGCCATGCTTGTTGGGTTCCAGAACCTTCAAAATAGAATCCATTCACTCATTTATTCATCTAAGCTTTAATGACTACCTATGTGGTAGAAGCAAGAATCTCAGGGTTTTGCCCGTAGGTCACAGAGCTACACATTGCCTCCCTTCTGCCATCCTCAAGAGAATGACCAACTTGGGAGGTGAGTTGCCCTGAAATGCAGATGAGAGTTAATTTCAAAACTTCTACCTGCTCTTTGTGATGCCATAGTGGGCAGATGGCTCTGAAATGGGTGCCAGGTTCTTATGCAGGTGGATTTCAGAGGGCAGCCTGGGATTGGTCAAAGGAGGATTAAAAGGAACAGAGTCTGCCTTGATTAGTGCTCTAAAAGAGCAGGAGTCTAAAGATGAGGTTGCACTTGGAAAAGTATCTTTATTCCTTAGTGTGTCCTAGACTGTTTGATCTCTGAGAATTAATAGTTGTCATTGAAAGAGGTATAGGTAAGCATGTGTGTGTTTTGTTTACATTCACATATTTGTGTGCATGCGCAGTTAAGTGCGCATGGATATGTATGCATAGATGTATGTGGGACATGTGTGTCTATTATACATGTGCTGTGGTTATGTGTGTGCTGTGTGTGTGTGTGTTCATTTGCTGTTGTGTCTATGTTTTTTTGTCCATTGGGGTGGTGGCCCACCAGTTGTCCACTGGGTGACTGGGTGAATTATCCCTTCATACCTCCCCCTGGTGGGAAATCTGGAAGAAAACCTGACATGGTGTGGCCAATGTACCCTTAGTGTCCTGCTCAAGTCTTTCTGGTCTTCTCCCAAACACACACGTGCATGTACACACACGCACATGCATGCACACATGCACACACTCACTTTTTTTCAGTCTTGCCAAACCACTCAGCTTTTGGAAATGAGCTGCAGGGACACTGAAGTGCACAGACTAGCTGCTGAAAGGAGGGAGATGAGTTCCAGGGCCAGGCCAATCCTCTGAACAGAACAAGGAGCTTCCCTAACATGGGGTGGAGATTCATCTAGAAGGTTTAAAGAAGGAGGCAGGCTCTCGGGGAAGGGACGCCAAGGACAGGGCCACCCCAGCTGGTGGCTCTTACCCCCTATAAATGGTTGACCTTGTTTTTCGGTGCTTTTCTTTTTGACTTTGCAGAAATCCCATGAATTGGGCCATTTCCCATCTTCCTCTCCTGGCATTATAATTCTTGTTAGTTACTCCCATCTCTTCAATAAAGTCTGGCCCAGCTGTGCAGCAACAATTGACAAAGTTACAGGGACAGAGAAAGAGGATCGTATAAACCTATGTGTCCTCTGACTTCCCCCCACCCCCCAGAGGTGCCCCAGGCTCCTCAGCCTGCCAAGGTTCATAGCCCAAGAGTACCAGGCAGTGACCATTGCAAAGGTGCCCAGAGGTCCCAAGGACAAGGAGCAAGGGCCAGGGGACACTCTTGGAGAGCCAGACAGGAGACAAACCTGCAGCTGTTCAATGTGTTCTGGATGGGGATGGCAGAGACTTGGGCTACATCTGCTGTGTGCCAGGCTCAGGACTTGGAACCAAAGCTGGGACATGAAGCAGCAGGAAACAACTTCCACTTGGGGAAGTCAGGGTAGGCTTCAGCAAGGAGGGGAGCTTCAGTAGGGGTCTCTGAGAGGCCAGAGTGACTAGGCAGATGAAGGGGATTGAGGGGAAAGTGGGGGGTGTTCTGGGCTCAGTCTACGGTACAGAGATGATAGAGCGGCAGTTTCCAAAACTCCTTATTACTGTGAGCCGTAGCAAAGCATTTTACACTGAGATCTAGTGCAAGTGTCTATATAACTGAGACCTTGGTTTCCAGAATCAATACTGGCCCTGTTACATAGGATGAACTTTAATATTTTCTATTTTCCTTCATGTTTTTGTAAGTGCTGTGTAGAGCATCTAGCAGATGGGTCTGGAACCCTCTGAAATTTGGTAATGAGTGATTTGGAAAGCACTCTCCAGAGCAAGGTATGCAGCGGGCAGAGACAGAGGCTCAGCAGCAGCAGCGGCAGAACCTAGCAGAGTCTGGACTACAATGAGGCAACCAAGATGCCACAAGAATGAAATTTAAGGAAGCACGCGCTCTCAGGGTCCAGCCAGAGTGCGATCAGCACCTGAGAGTGTGCACCTCCTTAACTTTTTCACCCTAGGCACCTCACTTACCACACCCTAGTCTCAGCTCTATGACGGAGTGCCCATTCTGTGCCAGGCCTCATGCCTGGAGTTTCATGCACCCTCATATTCAATCTTCTCTACAGTCCCTCTTTCTATTCAAGAAACTGAGGCCAAGAGATGCCCAGAAACCATCAGCTATGACTGCAAGCAGCCCCCAGAGATCTTGGGTGATTGACAAGACAGCACCGGGCCAAGAAGAAAGCAGAATGGCTGGGATGAGGGCGGAGAGCCGGCAGAGGGCCACCAAGAGGCAGGGCTGTCATCTATGCCCAGGTTCACTTGTGCCCGTCGATCTTAAAGCCCAAACACCCACAGGGATTTCCCACAAGCCAGCTTCTCAAGACCACTTTTTTTTTTTTTTTTTTTTTGCAAATTGTGAAGAGCTCAGCTCTTGGGAAACTCTCAATAGCTGTCTACTTCTGTGTTTAAACAGGAGCGGCACCATGTGCCCAGGTGCTGGCCAACTAGTGAGTTTTGCTATGAGCCTCACTCGACAGGATAAAGCCCTATCTACTTGGAGAGCACCAATCTGTGCTCTGCCAAAACAAATGTAGGCATAAAATCTGAAAACCGCATGGTAATATCACTACACACCCATCCCAATAGCTAAAGTTGAAAAGACCAAGGACACAAGGCAAACCTCACATGCTGCTGGGGAGTGCGTGAATTGGTACAACTTGAGTGAACATTTTGTCAGTGTGTATTACAATTCACAAATGCATGTCCTATGAAATGGAGGTTTCCCAGTTAGGATGCGGGAACAGGTATGGGAATGTTCATAGCAGCAGTATTCATAACAGTCCTAAACTGGAAACAGCCCAAAGGTTCGTCAATAGCAGAATGGATAAATAAACTGTGCAAAAGTCATATGATAAAATACCGCACAGCAATGATAATAAACTACTGATAATCAGGATGAATCTCAAAAATGCGCTGTTGAATGAAAGAAACCAGACACAGCTGAATCTATCCTGTATGATCCCAGTTATGTAAAGTTCAAAATACAGGCAAAATGAAACTATGCTGATTAGGTACATCTGCTTAAGTAATAAAGCAAAAAAAAAAAAAAAAAAGAAAAAAGAAAAGAAAAGAAAGAAAAGCAGGGAAGTGATTCTGTAAGAGTTCAGAATGGGGTGCCCCTCCGCACCTGAGGGCCATGGTGGTGATGGAGAGGGCTTCTGGGCTGCTCATAGTGGACCCTAAGAGGAAGTTACATCAGGGTTTATTTACAGTAATTCATGAATATGTAAATTTATGTTTTAGGTGCTCTCTTCTATGTGCTGTTTCACAATGCAAAAATATAGACCCATCAGCTGCAGCCCATTCATGGGCAAAGGACCCTGGCCAACTGCCAGCCCAAGGCCTCCAACAAGTTGACCTTGGAGCCAGGAAGTCATAGGTTCAGATCCTGATTTTGTCAGTGGCCAACCATACACTTCTCTGAACCTCAATTGCTTTACCTGTAAAATGGGGATGAAACTCCCTGTAGGAGAACGAAAAAGTCACTTACAAAAAATATCTATTCAAGAGGCAGTAGCTGAGTTAGAAGTGGAGGCAAAGGTAATAGTGACTGGTAGTCTCGCATGCCCCAGAGAGAAACGGCTTTACAATAAGCAGTACCTACTCTGTTATCTACCGGGGTTACCTCTGCTAGCATCCTTCACGCCAGCATCTCAGGGTGCCACCTGGGACCACAGGGTGCAAACTGTGAATTGTGCGTTGGAAAAACGTGCCCCTTTGGTGGGTGAACACAGTGTCCCACCCTTTACAGCAGCCCTGGTGCCATCTTCAAAAGCATCTTCTAGTTCGGCATTTAAGGGTCTGTAAAGTCTTCACTTTTGAACCAAGCTCGATTAAGAGAAGAAAGTAGGTCAAATTCTACTCTAGGAAAGCCTGCAGAAAAGTCCCACAAAAATGAACACGGCCATTCGCTGAGCCACCTCGCCAAATTCAGCCCACGCGTCCAAACTGGGCAGGGATTCATATACACGTGGACGATGACCAGGCACGGGCTGAGGACTAAGACGCCTGGAGTATTAGATGCCCTCCAGGCCCAGTAGCCCCAGAGAAGAGCAGAGCTTCTGGGCCCTGTCCAGAGAGAGAATTGTTACTGTGTCCAGGAAAGCTGTCAGAGCCAGGGCCTAGGAACTGGGATCATCTGAAAGGTATCAGATAAAGGAGGTTCCGCCCCTCGGAGACGGGGCTTGACAGGCCCATAAAGGCTGCCTAATACTTCTGAGCCCACGTGCTTTGGATATCGCATCTCATTTTCTGCATGAACGACAGACTAAGCCAATGTAAAGAAATCTTAAGTTTTTGTTTACAGCACACGAAGCCACACTCACCTGCCATCGCCTGTCACACACAAGGAGAGCCGGGTTTTCCGAGTGGTTACGCAGCAACTTCACAGAAAATGTGAAACTCCATCACCCTCCTCAGGGAGGATCCTGGCGAACAAGGCTTTGGGGCCGAATCCAAGTGAGAGAAGAGCCCCGATCATCCTTGTATCTCCGTTCTTGATTTGTAAATGTAAGGTAGTAAGAGTAACTTCTGCAGGGAACTTTTTGACATCTCAATGGAATGATGTACAAAATGATGAGCACAGTGCCTAAAGTTTAATATGTGCTTAATAAGTATAATTATTACACATATCAATTTCATATCCTGCTTTTTTTTGCCTAGTATTATACTATAACTATATGCATTTTCCCCTTACTATTAAGAAGTCCTTATAAACACCATTTTAACAGTGCCTAGAACTTCACATGCACTTAACAAATGTAAATTATTAGTATTTATAGCACATTTATGCCAATTTCATATCCTACATTTTTTACTTACTGTTAGGCCATATGCATTCTTTCATGACAACAAAAAATATTTATTGATGTTATTTTTAATGCTTGCCTGGTATTTTTTCACATGACCTGACCAAGGATCAGAAAATTTTTCATGAAAGGGCCAGATAGTAACATCTCAGGCTTTGTGAGCCACATGGTTCCTATGACAACTGCTCAATTGTCATTGCAGTCCCAGACAATACACGCAGCAATAGCCATGATCGTGTGCCAATAAAACTTTATTGACAAAAATCTGATGGAGAGCTGCATTGGCCCAAGGGCCATAGTTTGCTGACCTCTGGGCTAGAATGCCACTTTTTGAACCAGGTCCTCTTATTATTAGAGCTGAGACTGGGACCCAATTTGGAGCTATTGTAAAGAAGCCTGCAGATGTCCTTGACAGCATTTCTGGTTCGGATAGTTTCTCAAAAGAAGAATTACAATTTCAAGGCTCTTGAGGCATCCTGACAAATTCAGTAGACATCAATTTTTTTTTGAGCCAGGCCTTGCACTTTGACCTACTTTTGCCTGCCCCGTCGCTGTTTTCCAGATGTTTCCGGAGCAGGAATTCTGTCTCTTCTGAGTTCTAATTTCTCAAGTGTAAAGACGTGACATCTTATTCTATGATTTGTATGCCTTGCCCTCAGTGTTGCCATCTCCCTGCCCCCAACGCACACACTCCTGTGCACACACACTCACACACCTGTGCAGAAACTGTTGTGACTGCACATGCATGTTATGCACAAAGGATACTGGGCAAGAGGCTGAGTGAATCAATCCCACATATTTAAAACCCCGAGGAGGCCTGATCCAGATACACACTGAATGAAGGGGACCAGATACGCACTGAATGAAGGGGACTTTCATAAAATAGGCGATAAATAAATGAACAATCCAGGGCAAGATGCCAAAGAAGATGATGATTATCCCAAAGTCCTATGTCCCTCTTTGCTTGCCCAGAGCTTAGAGCCACCCCAGCCCCACCCGTTCCCCAGAAAGGCCCTTGGAAGGACATTGATGGCGCCATCTGGACTCTCTACACCTCCTCTCGTCAGCCACCCACCCCCACTTCTTTTCCAGCCCACGCCACGGTGGACCCCTCACCATTAAGTGAGACTGAAGAGAGAGCCGCCACCTCTGCCAAAACCAATTCATGAGAAATTGAAAATGTTCTCCTACATTTCTTTGCACCTTGAAATTTTTTGTGAAACCCAATGACAGTTTCCAAAGGTGAAAAACTGCTATTTTCCCTGCAAAATTCCTGTGAAGTGAAAATTGCTAGCTTCACACAGCTCTCCCACTGATGACTATTATTACTATGGGCACTAGGTGAGCATGATGTGATCAGGGCGAAGCAAAACCCGGGTTCTACTTCCAGCAGGCCTCACCCGTTCCAGCGGCCAGACTTCACACACCAAGCGTCCGTGTGAGGCCTTCCCAAGGCTCTGGTCCCCACGCCCAACATCACCGTCCCTGTGGATGCCCTCTGAACCCAGACCCCCTACTGGACACAACCAAACTCAAAAGCATGTCTTAGCCTCTCAAAGACAGGAATGGACTCGTTGGGAGACCCTGTAAAGAGCATGGGCTCAGACCCTCTGAGAAAAGGCACACGACGTTCCCTACTTGTTTTAGAGCGGTATGAATAGAATTCCCTAAAATGGTGACCCATATGGGGAGCTGTCCCCCTCCGAACCCCTTATGTTAGTTCACAAGGCTGCCATGACAGAGTACCTCAGACTGGGTGGTTTAAAGAACGTTTCTTTTCGCACAGTCCAGGAGGCTGGAAGTCCAAGATCAGGGTGTCAGCCAGGTTAGTTCTTCTAAGGCCTCCCTCTTTGACTTACAGATGGTGGTCCTCATTCATTGTCTTCGCACGGTCTTCCCTCTGTGTGTGTCTGCATCCTAATCGCCTCTTCTTATAAGGACACCAGTCACGTTGGATTAGGGTCCATCCTAATGACCCCATTTTAACTTAATTAGCTCTTTAAGAACCTAGCACCAAATACAGTCCCATTTTAAGGTAATGCCAACTGATGGTTGTTGGAGCCAATTCAAATGCCAAAAGGAATCTCCAATTTGGGGTGTGTGGGGAAAAAAAAACTTTATTTACTGCACACAGCTTAATGGTAGTGCAGCCTGGCTGTGAAAACAGCATGGCCATGGAACAGCTCGCTAGGTCTACAGCTCCCTAGTGCTACAGCACAGCTGTGGAGAGCTCAGAGCACGGCCCTGAGGCTGCCCCAGACACAGGACCCACTTCAGCTGCGCAGCTCCACTCTTCCCAGGTCAGCTGTGCTCTGCTCCAGTGATGTGACGAACACGGTCTTCACTTATCAGTCTTTGGAAAGTACACCCTCCAGGCCAGAGGGGAGCTGGCTTAAATAGACAGAAGCGCCCCTCAGTCCCTGATTGGTCACAATGGAACTGCTCTGATTGGTCAGAGCTGCGCAGCTCCAATTGGACAGGGAAAGCCTCAGTCCTATTGGTTGAAGTAGGGCTCCAGGAACTGCTGGCAGGCTCAAATGGCAAACACACAGTGCAGGCAGACAGTTCAGCATGGAGACAGGGAGTTTAGCCCGGAGGCAGGCAGGTTAGTGCAGAGGCTTCTGCGTGAAGTGCAGTTTGCATGAGAGGCCTGTGTGCAGAAATGGCTGCTAGGCTCTGGTGGTTTTCTTTGTTTTTTTTGTTTGTTTGTTTTTGTTTGTTTGTTTTGTTCAGTAAGGTACCAGGGGCCATACTTAATCCTCAGGGTTCACAGTACTGAGGGTTCGGACTTCAACATACGAATTTCGGAGAGATACAGTTCAGTCCATAACACTCCACATCCCCAACTCAGCCATTTTAACCATCATTGGGTGGAGCATCAATGACAAAAGGTTTGTCTGGTTTAGTGGTTTTCAAATTGTGTTCCCTGGTTCCATGGTTCCTAAAATGACCTTAGGAGCGCCCATGAATGGGATGGGAAAAGCAGGTAGAAATCTGTGACTCCAGCTCTGCCTCAAGCCAACCCCCTTGTGTATATTTGTCCTATACTGAACCTCCATTTAAGATTTTGTTTGACCAAAGGGTTCTTTGTTTTACAAAATGTTTGAAAATTGCTGATTATTTTTCAAATGCCAGACCACCATGAAGCGGTGAGGAGATAGGCCTGGAACTGTCCGGCTCTGTGCTAGCACATCGGGGTACTGCTGAAGTCTTCTGTTCTGGTTTTGCGTCCCTTCCACTACTCTTTACTCAGTGGCTCTTAAGTCAGACCTTGGGACCCCTGCACCATAAGGATTTTGGTGGTGCCAAAAGGTGCACTCACACATCCAAAAATTAGAGTCACCCCCATGCTGACATCAGATATTGCTTGGAAATTTTCTCTTCAATCAAGAACAAAAAAGTGCCCATTTACGTGCATTTGGGTGTCTCATTTAGAAGCCATGCACAGCGCTGAGAAGTGATAAATATCTTTGGCGACAAGCCGTGGATAACTGTGTTTGCACGCTTTCCTGGGTGTCTGGCTGTCAACAGTGAAGATGGAGATGAGGGAAGAGCATCAGCCTCCACTTAACACACACACACACACACACACACACACACACAAGAATTTAATCTCCTAAAGCCCAACACACTGAACTCACAGTAGGACTAGAGTTTTTGTGACGCGTACATTCTGAAGAAATGCCCTGTGCTTGGAATATCCCAAGAAGTTCTTGGCCTTGAAGAGCAAAGTGACTCTTCTACCCAGACAGTTAGGGTAGGGGCAGCTTTGGGGCGACAGGGAAAAGTCCCCCCCCAAGGCCACACATTTGAGCAAACCTGCACTCTGCCTGTGGGTCGACTTCAGAATCCTGAGGTGGGGGGTGGGGCCTGAACAGGGAGAAAAACTGGCTCTGACCAGTACTTTCCTGGATTCCGGAGTAAATTGGGTGGAAAAAAATGAGGCTTTTGTCCAAAACAAGGGTCCCGACCAACAATTGGAAGTTGCTTCCCTAAGCTTTTCTTTGGAATGTTCTGGAAGGGACTGCCCCAGGTAGGGGGGGCCACCCAATTCTACTCCCTTCCTAATAACACCTGGAGCAACTCTTGATCACTGAGAGAGTTCTAGGAGCAACAGTTGGCCCGACAAGGGAAGGGGTGTCACCGACTCCCAGGCTGCTCCTTGGTCTGGGCCCTCTCTCTGCCATAGCCTGACTAACTTGGGGCTTCTGCCGGGACTCAGCGGGACCTCACTGTTCCCGAAAGCATTTCCCATCCACTGCCCAGGACCAGCAGCCTCAGCCTCACCTGGAGGTGGTTAGAGATGCAGAGTCTCGGAGCTGCCCCAGACTGACTAAATCAAGATCTGCATGTTTGCAAGATCCCCATCAAAGTCTGAGAAGCACTGGTTTACTGAAATTGCTTTCAGGGGCTCGTTCTCACGGAGGCGCAGTGAGAGACAGCCCCCGTGGCACACCCTGGGCAGTAGCAGGCCACAACAGCAAGACGCTGCGTGAACAGAAACACCAACAGTGGCTTACGGGTCCTGCAGTGAGAACTACAGGGTGGACTCTAGTCAAGTGTCGGGAGGAGTGGCAGCAGGACGGATTACTGAAGACAGAGAAGGAGTTTCCCAGGTTCTGCTGGAGAAAGGAGTCAGCTAGTCCCAGATCCTGGGTCCTGAATGTCTCCTGCCCACAGGCACTGTGCCTAATGTTTTGTGTCCCTTGCATGCATTTTATTCTTATGTCCGCCCTCTGAAGTTGGCGTTTGTGTTACAAATGAAAATATGGAGGCTTTGGGTACAAGCACTCTGAAAAATAACTTTAAGCTATGCCATAAACTTGAATAGTCCTATTCCCTAAGATCAAGCAATCCCACTTCTATATGCATGTCCTATAGAAATGCATACATGTGTAGCAGGAGATACAAACTGGCATGTTCATAGAAGTGTTCTCTGTCATTGTAAACATACTGGGTACAACACAAACACCCATCAAAAGGAGACCAAATAAATAAATTGCAGTATATTCACACAATGGGATAGTCTCCAGCAGAAAAACAAACAAATAAACAAAAAACAGTTGATACACAGCCTCACACAATACCAAGAATGAATCTTAGAAATATATTTAAGTGGGGGGAAAAAAGCAAGTTGCAGCAGATCTCATAGAGCATGATACAACTTTTATAAAGCTCAAAAAATAAGCAGAAGTAAACAGTATGTTATTTGGGGCTGCTTATGTGAATAGTAAACAAGTTTTGTTTTGTTTCTTTCAGGAAGGGACCCAGAGACACGTTCCAGACCACGGGTACTTCTGCGGTGGAAGCAGGGGTCAAAGGAAAGAGGCCTGCCGATAATGCAAAAATGTTGGGGAAGGGAAATGCATGCAAACGGATTCATTATTCGCTTGCATGTTGCATGTCTTCTTTTATATGTGCATTAAGTTATAATATCTAAGAAAAAGTTAAAATGTTGAAAGTCAAGTATCAGGCTTACACAGCTAGTGATTGGTGGTGCTGGGTTTGAACCCGGGCCGTGGCTGAGGAGCCCAGGTAAACGACTGGGCTCTGCTGCCTGTTGTGGGCTACACTGGCCTCAAGAGCAGCTACCAATATTATCCTCTGGTGAGACTACAGGGTCTAGGTGACTGGTCTTAAATGACCTACCCACGAAGAGACGGATGCAGACACCTCACGCCAGAAGCCTTCAGGGCAAGGTCAGTGCTGGCCTGTTCCCTTTCACAGGCTGGTTCCAGGGGCCACAGCCCGCCTCTGACCTCCCGCTGGCCTCATTCCAGCAGACACACGGTCACCCTGCTCACCAAGGGCTCTCAGAAATCTGCCAGCATTGCTGCAAGCTCATGCTGTGCGCAGCTCTCACAGGGTTGTAGGACAAGGAAGAGAAACAGGAAGAGGAAGAGAAAAGTAGCTAAGTCCAGTTAAATCTCAGTTCATCACTGCAGCTCCCGATGGCGCTAACAGGCGGCCTGAGGGGCCTTGCTTTTGGATAACACGTCACAACTGTTGAAGGGGCTGCGACCCTTTCATGGCTTCCTAATGCTCAACGCGGTGAGTGCTTACAGGTAAGGAAAGGAGCACCCAGAGAGGAAAAGCATGTTGTCCAACGTCAATGCCACATGACCTTGGCTGATCACTTTCCCTCTCGGGGCTTTAATTTCCTCATCTGTAGAACAGAAGGGTTGACCCTGGCGATCTATAAGGGGTCTCCAGCTCCAACTACCTGCAGTGGTTAGGGGCAAAATCCCCGTCTCCCAATTTTACTAGTTCTTCCAGAAGGAGTTAATTTTATTCCAGTACCTCTGCTCTAAGAAGACGCCATGGGTTCAAAAATAACCAAAAAGTGGAAGGAAAGGACAAGAACACTTCAGAAGCAGCATTCAAGCACACACGTGCCCACAGACAACCCCTGCTGCTCTATTTATCGCTGGGGGCGAATTCTGGAGCGCCCAGGAGAATAATTTGGATTTTTTTGTTCATTGTGTGGCTGATCGCAAACCGCCTGCCTCCAAGTGGACACAAAGGAGAGAAGAAATAGAAGCGTGCTGCCGGCTGCACAGCCAGCATTGTGCAAAGACAATGGGCACTGGTTTCATTTCCCCCAGCCTCCCAAACTGCGCTGGAAGCAAAGTCAGATGTCTCCTTCCCAGAAAGTAGAAGAGGAAAATATCAATCTGTTTCGGGGAAAGTTACGAATTGCATGTGCCTGGAATACTTGATATATGACTGTAGCCTGGTGAGCAACAAGTGATTCTTGCTGTTGCATTTGATCTCGGGATGGTAATGTGCTCTCCTGACATCATCCAAATGGGGAATGACTGAGGATGTTTTATATAAGATGGTTGCAAACTTCAAAGGCCACTCTTAACCCCGAAACACCCCCCGCCTCCCTCCCTTTCTTCCTCCTTCCCCTCCAGGCCCTCCTCTCCCTTCACCCAGCAAATTGTTTCGGGGCCAAAAGTGATTGTAGGATGATCAAGAATCAAGGAACTTGTGGCAGGTGGTACCACCTGTGTCTGGGCTACAGCCTCACGGCCGCATCTGCTCCCCAGTTGTGGAGGGGGGTGCATCTGAGAAGGATTCCCAGCGGGGCCAGCCAGCAGCCTAGGCCGCCACAGAGCGGAGCTGGGAGGGGCTGATCCCCCACCACCCTGCAGCTCTACTAGACTAGACGGAGGAGGGCTCCCTAGGGACCCAAGAGCCAGCCATGGTCAGGCCCCCACATTTATCATGGATAAGAAAACTAAGGCCCCAAGAAGTGAACCTGAAGTCCCCCAACACTGAGGGGCAAGGGTGTGAGCAGACCCCAGGCAGCCGGCTTCCTGCCCTGAATTCTCCACCACGCACACCACTGTACACCCGTGCTTGGCTGGGGGAGCAGGTCCTCCCGTTCATCTTCGGCCTCCTTTGAATTAATTGGCAAGAACGTTACCAGGGCTTACCCTGGGCCAGGCACTGGCCTAAGCCCTTTACATGGATTAACTCACTTTGCCATCTCATGAATCCAGTAGTTCTCAGCTAGGGTGATTTTGCCCCACTGGGGGACAATTTTTATTGTCATGAAAGAGAGGCTGCTGGCAGCAAGTGAGTAGAACGCCAGGGATGTTGCCACACATTGAGCGATGCGTGGGACAGTCCCCCACAACAAAGAATGATCCAGCATAAAATGTCCACAGTGCTCTGTGATCTATCAGGAAACCCTGCATTAACCCTATCATATACATATTATTATTAATAATAATATTATTATTATTGCAGTGGTCTGGGTCATTGTTGTGATGAGGGGTGCTGGTGGTTTTTCTCACGTGACGGATGTGGAAACAGTGACTTGCCTGGGGTCACCCAGCTCGTAATGGCAGAGGCAAGATGGAAACCCAGCAGTCACTTTTAGACAGGACCCAAGTTTCCTCCCCACGTATACAGGGAATGCAGGAAGCCAAGTCCATCAAAAAGTCCCAGATATATGGCTTGAGCCAAAGAACCCTTGGCCTGCACCCAGATTCCCTCCCCTCCCCAGAGCGATGCACACCCCCCAGGTGAGGCATCTACGCTCTCCAGCCGTTTCATCTGTCCATGCACGAACCACGCGAAGAGCTCCATAGTCCTGTCGTGCAGTTAGAGAATATTTAAATAAAACGGCTCTGTACTTATCTTTTGCGATTTGCCCTTTCTCACTTACCCATTGTCTTCAATGTATGCAGGCATACATCATTTTTAAACAGCTGCTTAATATTCTGAGGTTTGGATATCATCACTCCCCTGTTGATAGACATCTGGGTTGTTTCCATTTTTGGACTCTTTGAAACATATGGTACAGTGGTCAAAAGCAGAGGCTGTGGAATCACAGAAACCTGGATTAGAATTCTGGACTAACTGTGTGACCTTGGAGAAGTTTCCCAACCTCTCTGAGCCTTGGATTCTTATCTGTCAAATGGGAACCTCACAGGACGGGTGTTTAAGTTTTCAGTGACATTATGTGAAAAGGGATGAATGCAGTGCCTGGCACTTAGGAAGTGTTTAAAAGTGGCAAAATTTCCCCTTATTATTACCATGCATCATTATAACATACGATTATTATTACTTGTGGTAGTAGAATGTGTATTATTGTTATTAATCCAACTAGTCAATAGTCTGCCCAAGCCAATTCACCCAGCAGTACCATCGAAATCCTCCAGGGAAAGAGAGGGTCAAACGACGGATTATCTCCTGTCCAAAGACGAAACACTTTCCTGACATGAACTCGCTGAACTGCAGGTCACCCCTGAAGATCCAGGGGGCGCTGCAGAGGCTCGTCTGATAAGGAGGGTTTAATGTGGATCGCCAGCCAACCTGACCAACACAGAAACGCCAGCTCCCCAGGGAGCCTCAGCCCAAACGTGAGCACAGAAATGAAAAAAGGACAACAGGCGTTCTTGTGGCCAGCCAACCCCTGAACAGGACTAGCTTAAGACATGATACTTAACAAAGCCAGCTCGTGACTCCGTGACTGTGGTTACCAGGGGTCCTGAGTGGACAAAAACCCGAATCGCACACAGCGTTTTAGGGAGAACGCCTATAGGAGAGGCTCGGAGGCTGAGATTGGCCGCGGGGCTGAAATTCGTGAACAGGACTCTGTTTAGCTCCCTGCTGGGTATTCTCAGAGAAGAATCTCCCAACCCCTTGGGGGATGGAAGGATGCTTCATTTAGCGGCCTGAAGCAGGGTCCTATAGCAGAGGCTTGCCGAGGAGCTCACAAATGAAGACAACTGTGCCAAGAAAAGATTCCCCAGTACTGCTGTTGTTAATGCCTATGTGCTGGGTGGGAGGGGTGGGTGGGAGGTTGAAGGAGCAGGAAGCAGAGGCCAATGATAAGGGGCATCTGTGGTTCCTTTCCCACTGATTCTCCTTTAGGGGTCTCTATGAGGCAGGAACCAACCACTCTGGCCATGAAAGTGTGATCATGGTGGGGTGGACCTATCCCAGTGGATCCTCACCCAGAAACAATGATTAGGCCTGGGGATGTCACATGATTTAAAATGAGCCAATCAGGGACTGCCTTCATTTTTTTCAAACTAGGAGAGGGGTAATAGCTTTTCTTCAGATCATAACAAACCCCAGAGCTGCTGGCAGCCATGGAGGCATCTAAGAGCACAAGGCCAACACAGAAACATCCATGGAGAGGTGCAGAGAGAATCTGGAATCCGGCCAAATCCCCAGAAGCACTCCTCCTCATCCTCCCAGGTACCTAAGCCAATTGATTTATTTTTTTGCTTAAGCCTATTAGAGTTGGGTTTTTGTCATTCGCAAATAAAAAAGTTCTGAGTAATGTACCAGCCAGATCTGATACGGCAGTGCTGCAGCTGGGTATGGTTTGAGTGGGCGTGAGCGACATGTCAGCGACACCTAAGGCTCGTAGACCAGGAGTTCCAGAAGAGTCCTTAATGGTCGTGTAAGCCTCTGTTCCTCAAAGACTATCATCATTTATCAAAGGTGGGAGGCTTGTTCGACCCAAAGCAAGAACCAGCCCTCTATGTCCTTGGCAATGGTCCTGCACTCCCACCAGCGTGCTGGACTGGAATCTCCCTGAGGGCCAGCATGTTCGGGGGTTCCTGAAGATGCACAAAAAGGCTTTGAGCGGAACTGAATCCTGGGGCAGGAAACAGACTCTGGCCAGAAAGAGGCAGGAAAGAAACAAGCTCCTGAAGGAACAAAATGGAGGTGGAGGAGAAGGAAGCATCGCTCAGGATTCCGGAAGACATGCCAAGGCGAGTAAGCCTGGAGCCGAAGGGAATTTGGTGGCAGAACTAGTTGAGAGCCAGATCTCTTCGGGTGTGACGTTCAGTGCCCTGCCTGACACACACAGGCTCTCTCCAGGACAGCGGCCGTGCCTGGTCACCCGCGAGGCTCAGCCCACCAGCTAAGTGGATGAAGGGTACATGTATGCACACGTGTATGTGTACACTTGCGCATGGGCAAATGAAGGCATGCATGCACAGGAACGAGGGGCACCAGAGATGGAGCACCTGGGTGAACTGCTAGTGTCTGTGTCTGTGCAAGGTGAGAGGTAGGAGGGGTGTGTGATGTTTGTAAGTATGGTGAACACATGTGGGTGAGTGGGCACGCATGCCTGTGCACAGGGTGAAGGATGAAATGTGAGTGAGAAGCACTGGAAGGAAGGGGGGTAAAGGGTGGTGAGAGGATGTGCAAATACCATGTGTGTGCATGCACATGTGTGTACCTGCCCATACATGACCAAACAGGCCGTGCAAATAAGCATCTGACTTGACTTGTAGAAGTGAAGTGGGTATGGTGTATATATCTACAAGGTGGTGGATGTGAGTGAGGGTCTGCTGGGAGTGAGCAGCTCCCTGGGGGCTTCCCAGCCAGCCCTTCCAGGGGAGGCAGGGGCAGGTCCACACATCAGGCCCCCTCTTCCCCGAACCTGCACCCCCAAAACCAGGCTAGTGCAGCCTAGGCCCTCCCCGGCCTGGCAGGCTGCCTGACTTAGAAGTCCTACCCGGAGAAGCAAGACTGGTTTCTTACCCCAGTGTGCCAGCACACCTCACATTTGGCCTGGAGGCTAGGGAAATGAACTTATTGAGAGAGACACCCTAACCTGCTTTTCTAGTCCTACGGCACCTTCTGGATGCATAGGCGAGGGAGGGGTGAGCAAACCTAAGGCAGCAGTGATCTGTCTCCTGGAGCTCACTCTTGGTGAACTTCTCATGAGAACCTTCAAGGGGGCCACCAAATCCATGGTGTTTAAGAACCAGGAGCTGTGGACTCATGGAAACGACTTTGCCCACCAAGAAGAGGCCACATCGGAGACCCCGGCATGGCCCCAGCTCTGCAAGAAGAGGGTGGGAATCTCTGGGATCTGCTGAGCCCATCTAAAGGGGGCTGGAACCACCAAGAACGCAAGGCCGCTCATTTCTGGCCCAAAAAGCTGGGTTACCAGGCGTCTTGCTGGTGCACAATTTAGAACAGGCCTGGCCTTAGTCACATCTCAACTGCTAATTCTGGTTCATGTTCAACAGCCGCTCGCCAAGCTGGCTGAAATATTTGGTCCTTTCTGCTTGTCCATCTTCTCTGCTCCACCCTGTACTCCCCCAGCTCAGGCCTGTTCCGCCCAAGCCAAAGGACACTCGTCGTCCTGCGGTTCCCACTGGCCCTGGGATTGACAGGGTCAGCGGCCAGCGGGAGGTGGGCTGTACTCTGGTTTCACAGAAAGGCTCCTGGGGGAGACCCCCACGTCTCCACAAGCTCTGTGCGTGACCCACACCCCAATTCCTTCCTCCCCCCACCCCGATGATGAAATCATATTCTCGATCTGGACCTACTCATGCCACAAGATAAATTGTCAAAATGTTTTGATCTAATTGGGTCTTTTTCAAGTCAGCTGAAAACCATCAGGCGGGGAGCCAGATGGAGCTGGTGATTAATGAGGGACATTTGGTTGCTTCTCCACATCCATCATGGAGCCCTTTTGGGCGGCAGCGTTCCATCCTCTGCCAGGAATGGGCATGTGAGGCAGACAACTGAGGCCGCACTCCCACCCGGGTCGCTCCAGGCTTCTGTGGGCTGCACAGTGTGGCCTTTCCCCTGCGCAAGGCTGCAGAAACTCTGGTCCTGGAGAGGTTGCCTGAGCAGGCCCCAGACTTGGGGATAATCTCTCGTCCTCGAGCAGTCCCAGCCCCGTTGGGGGCCACATGTGATGCTGCATGCTCCAGCAAAGGGGAGGACAGATGGGAAGGGCGACAGAGCATTCTTGTGAGCCCAGGGGAAGTGCTGGCTGCCTCTTCCTCATTCTGGACTCAGGGGCTCTAAGGCTCAGCTTGCGTGGCCACCTTCTCTCTTTCTCAAAGTCACCCTTCCCTGGGGTGGAAGGGTTGGGGGGTTGCAAGGGAAGGTTCCTCCTGCACAGGGCAACAGCCTCGGAGGTACTCTCTACGTGCTGGTCCAGATGGGGCCTCTGCTTGCTGTGTGACCTTCAGCGAGGTCTACCCCTCCCTGAGCTTCTGGTGGCTCATGGGTACAGTGGGGTCCAGCCCACTGGTTCTCTAGCTATAGTTAGAGCTGTGTAAAAATTGGCTGGGAGCATTTTAACAATACTGATTTAGCAACTGAACCAGAGTCTCGGATGTGCCCTGAACACCAGCATTTCCCAAAGGTCCTCAGGGGATTCTGATGAACCGCCCAAGCACAGAACTCATGAACAAGAGGGACATCCTGTCTTCAGCCCTGCTGACAGGTGGAGCCTGGAGTGCCCCACCCTGATTTCCTCATCTGGAGATTGGGGCTATTCAAATAAATCAGCCTGTAGGCATGTTTAGGGGGGCTAATGGCAAGAGGAATCTGAGAATACATTGAATGGTTTCGTAGAGAAAAGGAGTTTGGACAACTCAAGACATCCTCACTGTGGGCATAAGAAAGTGTCTACATATTACATATTTATCCAGTGAACATGTACTGAGCACCTACTGTATGCCAGGCATCCCCACGGAGATGATCCCCACCCTGGAGAACCTCACAGTTAGTGGGGGGAGGTGACATTAATCAGTCATCACACAGTGTGATACAGGCCATGGAGGCCAGGAGAGGGCCAGAGCTCAGGCCCGGGGACTTGGAAAGCTTCAGTGAAGAGAGACCTTTTGAGCTGAGCTAAAGACCAGGTGAGCAGGTAGGCGGTGAGGGGAGTAAGCCAGGCTCAGGGGGCAGCATTTGGTCATGTGCTTCCTTTGACTACACATGAGCGTTTAAGAGCAAGAGCAGCACCATATAGACGATGGTGGCGCTCCATCCCTCTGTGTTGTAATTATTCTTAGACCTGTCTCCCCACCTGCAATAGAGCGCCGTGTGTCTGCTCACACAGGGCCTGGCATGGTGCCTGGAGCACAATAGGTGCTCAGTTTATTTGTACTGCCTGGTGGGTGGATTGAACAACATCTTACCTTTGTTGGCACACTTGCTTCTGCTTTGAGCAAGGCCTCCAGGAGAAAGTACAGCTCATCCATCTTAGGGGTTCTAAGAGTATAAGTTATTTCAACTGACGAACTCCTAACCTGCCCTTAAATGCTATCTCAGATGTCCCTTCCTCCAGGAAGCCTTCCCTGATGCTCTGATTGCCAATAGATCAATCTTCTGGGAAGCCATTGTCACATCTGTCACATTTGATCTGATCGATTGGTTATGTGTTCCACCCCCAACTCCCTACATCTCAAATACTAAGTTCCATGAGTCCTGGGGCCTATAGGGTTTGCTCACCACTGGATTTCCAGCACATAATAGGTGTTCAATAAATGATGAATCAACTAATATTGTAAGCCTGGAGACCCGTTATGATTACATTTGGAGTTAGTTTGCGTGCATGTGAAACCATTTTGTCAAGAGTGAGTATGAGGAGTGGGTGGTGACACAGGGGACTGACCCCTTGCTCCTGCAGGAGGCCTGACAGATGGGGATGGTGTGAACCTCCGGCCAGTCCTGGCCTCTCTCAGCCCGGTAGCCCCAATGCCAGGAGCTAAGAGGTAGCAGCTTAAGGTCCAATCATCAGTTCTACTGGAAAGCCAGCTGCACACTACCCTGCAGGGGACTGTTTACTCCTTTATAAGAAACTCAATCTTGCCTCTATTCTGAATAGACTCCGCGTCTCCCCCGAGCCCACAAACCTGTCAGCTGGTATCTGCAGTGTGAGGATGGCCCGAGCTTGCTGCTGCACATCTCCCTGGCAGAATACTTTCAGTTAAAATTTCACACTCACCCTGAAGTGGTTCCCAAGACCCAAGATTTGTTCTTCCTGATGACCCTTGTCTTTGATCAGTGAGACTTGGTGAAGTGGAATTTACTGCATCACTTGTTGGACTTTAGGTAGCTGAGAAGTTGTCTGTCTTGTTGTAGGCTCCTGTCCCCAGACTTTAGTGCTCTCTCACATTCAGGGCCTGGCCCTGGGATGGGGAGAAGCTGGGGCGGTCTGCCTTCTAGCCCAGTCTTGCCCGTGTGGCCTTAGGCAGGTCGCACCTCCTCTCGGAGACTCTGTTTTGTGGTCTGTAAAATGGAACAGTCTTCACACCTACCTCCGGGGGTAATTGTGAGGCTTAAATACCATGGGGCGGTGAAAGCCCTTCGCCTTTGGAAAAAGGTGTCCTGGGGGAGTTGCTGCTATTATCTGGGGTCTCGTTCCGGGAAGTAGAATGGTCGGCCCTGGGCCCCGAAATGCAATTTCCCCTTCTGGTTGCTGAAATTCCTTCAGTACAGGATTTCTCAACTTCAGCACCAGTGACATTTAGGGTAGGATTATCCTCCTCCTGGGGGCTGTCCCAAGCATTGGGGGATGTTCAGCAGAACCCCTGGCCTCTACCCTCTAGGTAGGTGCCAGTAACACCCCCACCCTGGAGCTGTGACAACCGAAACATCCCAGATATTATCCAATGTCCCCAGTGGGGAAAAGTCACCCCTGGTCAAGAAACTGCCTCAGTAAGACATGAGGGAATGCCTGGGGAGAAGGGCACAGCAGCTCCACTTTACAGCAAGGGTCCCCCTCTAATTGTCTGTGCACGCTTAGCTGAGCCCCTATCCTCTCTGGGCCTCAGCACCTCCTGTGTGAACAGGAAATGTGAGATGAGCCGCCCTGTGGTATTTCTTCACCTGGTGCTGAGTTCTTTCCCAAGAAGCACTTTTGTCCAGGTCGGGGAGGCACTGGGGACCCGGTAGGCAGGAGACAGGGAGTAAATGACACGGGGAAACAGGAGCTTCTGGATCATGAAGCCACTGTCTCCCCAGGAGCTGGCCCCGCAGAGGACCCATCTGTGAGTTGACGTTGTTGTTCCTCAGGGTTCCTTCAAAAGAGAGTCCAGAATCTGGAAGGTAACAATCGTACCAACAGTAATGACCACCAGTAGTCACTGCGCCCTGACAACGAGGCACTGAGCCGAGCTTTTTACATGCATCTTTTTGTGCAGTCTTCGCGTGGACCCGAATGACCCTCTGAAGTGGATATAATCATTGTCTGCTTCACAGACAAGAGAAATGACTTACCTGCCGAGCCCCCACAGGTGCCCAAAGGTCGGGCCTGGATTCAGACCCAGCACTTAACCCCGCTGCTCTGACCTTCAAGGCATCTCCAAAGCCCAGCTGAGGACTCTCCTACTCTCTGTAGCCCTAGTACCGACCGGCACTGAAAATCATTCCTGACCAGACCCTTGGCCCGGGGACTGAAGCCAGACATGGAAAGAGCAGCCACCTGGGGAGGCTGGAAACCAGGGACCAGACTTACCTGCCTTCTTGCTGTGTGGCCCTCAGCAAGTCTCTCTCTGAGCTTACTTCCTCACCAGCAACACCCTGACATGGCACTAAGCACGGGGCATAAGGCGGTGAGCAAGGCAGCATGGTGTCTGCCCTCGTGGGATTTACAGTCTGGCATGACAGACGGACAGTAAACAAGTAAACAAGTGGAGGGAACCAACAGGGTGGCATGCAGAACGTAAGGAAGGGACTTGGTTTATGGAGTGGTGGGAGATCTGGTTGTGGAAGGTGACGTTTTAAGATGGCATGGGGGAGAGAAAAGGTCAGCCGTGGCTCTTGGGGATGGGAGAGCGGAATGGGGTGACTTCCGAAATGAGGAAATGTATGAGTCAGGGCTGGCTAAGTTAGGATGCTGTAACAAACAACTTAGAAATCTTAATGATGTAAAATACTAAAAGCTTATTTATTGCTCATATGACAAGCCCCATGTGGGGTCATTGCGGAGGGAGGAGGGGAGTCCCGTTGCATTACCTGATGTTCTGTGATCGCACTCCACATCTTATGAGACCACCTTCTCAGTGCGATGTTCAGGGGGGTCGCTGCCGCAGGGGATGAGCTGAGCTGTGTCTCCTGCTGGCAATTAAGTGACTCAGCTGGGAAGCCACAAACTCATCCCTTCCACCCACTACCCATTGGCTGCAACTCTTGGGACAGCCCACCAGACATCAGAGGCCTGGGAAATAGAGCCTCCAATGTGCTCAGGAGAAAAGAACCATACAGCAGGGAACATGAGAAGCCTCTGTCTCATCCTGAATCACGAAGGGCTTACGGCCTCTCCGCTCAGCACAGGCCACCCTCCCAAGTCCCAAAGGGCACCTCACTCCTTTGGAGCACGCCTAGATTAGCCTGCTGAATCTTGGGCACCCCTGGCAGGAGCCGGACACCGAGGCCACCAGCCCTTCTCACAGTCAGCCTTCCATCCCAGAAACACTTAGACTGAGCATTCCCACCCCTCATCCTTAACAGCTCCGGGAGCCCCGGCCCCCGGGTCTTTCCTCAGCTGCCCAGAATTAGCCCCTCCATTTTCAGGAAGAGGAAACAATTAGGGAGCTCCTGCTGCTTGCCTAGATTTCAACCATTTCTCCTTGGAGGATTCAGGGGGAAAGTGTGTGGGAAGGCCCCTTACCAGCATGAACAAGCCCTCAATAAATCTGGCCAAGAAGAAATGGAAACCAAAAGGGGTGTTTCATCTCCACAACAACCTGTAGAACTGTGGGTGAGAGGCTGACAATGGTGATGAGGATGATGATGGCAATGCCCGAGTTGTACATTCAGTATTTCATCTAATTGTCACATAATCCTAGGAAGTAGATTTTATTATCCCCCTTTTCGGGCTTCCAACGATGATCTTTAGTAGAGTCCAGAGCACTTCTTTTGGGTCTTTTAGCAAGAAACTTCTGTGGACAACATTTAGCCCCACAGCATCTTCGCAGTAAGTAAAATGTCGGACCCGTGACAGGTGCTAAGTGGGCGGGCTGGTGGGGAGCCTTGTAACATCTTTCAAATCTGCCCAGAAGCTTTGCAGCGTCCCTTCCTGTTCCTGAAGGAAGAGCAGGATGGGCATTAAGTCCATGGCCCTTGGATTGTCAGCAAGTCCCAGATTCAAATTCCAGCTTATTATGGGACTTCAATTCTCTTGAATGAGGCCTTCTAAGTCTCTGTTTATTCATTTGTGAAATAGGAATAAGGTCTACGTCAAGAGCTATTGGAAGAATTAGACTGGGATAGGGAACGGAATGTACACACATGGAGAGAAAATGAACAAAGAGGGAGCCCAGAGGAAAGCAGAAGACTGCTCCTATAGAGCCCTGCGCCAGTTTGATTGAACGTTATTCCAACTGGAGAAAGATTCTCTCTTGATTCACGTGTCTGGTAACAAAAGAGATGCCCATTATGTGACTTTTACTGCCGTTGATTATTTCCATGTTGCTGGAAACCCACTTGAAAAGACAAACTGACACCACAGAACTTCCGCGTGGCTTTGGCACACTCCTGTTGGTTCTCCTCGCTGCTGTCCCCTAAACACGACACCTACCCAACTGCCCTGCGATGTGGCAATTTCCCATCCTTACCCCCGGTCAGAGGCAAGGGGCTAGCTACCAGCCCGCATATTTCAAACTTTTCCTGCATATCAAGCCTTCATACATCTGACCATGACTTAGCTTCTCTCCCTTTTACAAATATAGTTGGACTCTTTTGGAAAGATTTTACCACAACAGCCTCTGAGTGCTCATGAGTATGACTTTGGAAGAGTTTTCCATTAGTAGGTAAGGATAAAAAAAGACAAATCACCTTGAAATCTAATAAGCAACATTGGGTCCTGTATGAGGAGCTCCAGAGAAACAAAGCCAATAGGACATGTGTAGCTACAGAGAGCAGAAGACGTATTCTAGGAATTGACAGGACTTGGGATGCCGAGAAGTCCCAGGATCTGTGGTCTGCCAGCTAGAGGCCCAGGGAAGCTGGGGGGCAGATCTTGTTCAAACCCAAAGGCCTGAGAACCGGGGGAGCCAATGGTCCAAGTCCTAATTCAGGTCCAAATGTCCGAGAACCAGGAGCACTGATGTCCGAGGGCTGGAGAAGACAGATGTCTCACTCAAGCAAGAGAGCAAATCTACCCGTCCTCTGCCTTTTCGTTTTAATCAGATCCTCAGTGGACTGGATGAGGCCCACCCAACGTGAGGGAGACCAGTCTTCTTTACTCAGTCTACCAATTCCAACGCTATTCTCTTCTGCTAACACCTTCACAGACGCACCCAAATCTAAGGTTTTACCAACTGTCTGACTTAGCCCAGTCAAGTTGACACATAAAATCAACCATCACAGTCCTGTATCACCTACAGTTCTACCCAATGCTCAAGTTCAAAACTAAAGCCACTTATTGAGGACATGCTTCATGTAATAGATGTTTCTTGAGCACCTACTACATGCCAGGCATCGGGCTAGGCAATGCAGAGAATACAGGGGGAAAGGATGTGGCCTCTGCTCTCTTGGGGTTTATAATCTCCACATCTTATGAAGGCTTCCACATCTTACAGCATGTAAAATATTGCCCAAGAAGAGGAGGGATGCAGATTTGTGGGAAGGCTCCTAGGAGGAAAAAAGCAAATATCCTTGAAGGATGATGATAATAGGTGGTATCCCACTGCCTGGGTTCAAACCTCATCTCTGCCTCTCACCAGCTGTGCAACCAAAGCAAGTTACTTAACTTTCCTGCCTCCCTTTCCTTATCTGTAAAACGAGCACACCTCATCAACTGTTGTAATGAGTCACTCAAGTCAATGCACATCAAGTACAGGGCCTGCCACTTAGTAAGTGCTCAATAAAAGTTAGCTGCTAAGTTATGATGATCTGTTAAATAGGGCTAATAATAGGGCTTATTTTGCTGCCAGAACAAAGAGGAGAAAATTCCAGTAAAGCACTTAGCATAAGGCCCAGCACACGATGAGCACTAGGGAATATCGCTACTCATTCTTTGGTTGTCGTGTGTTGGCCCCTGGGTGGGAGGAGACAGGGAGTGCAGGGCAGACAGGGCAAAGCATTAATTAGTTCCCTTTCCTCTCCTTCCGGGTCCCAGGCCCTCCGTTTAGCCCCACGCCCTCAGCTGCCAAGTGTCATCTCCGGCTCCCCAGCCCTGAATCCCTCCCGGAAGCTGCAGCAAAGGGAAGGCTGGTTTCTGTCGGCTGCTCCCCTCTCCTCAGTCAAATGTGCCGCTTTTCTGCCTGGTTTCACACATTGTAAAAAGCAGCCATGTGCAGATTGCTCAGTGTCCACACATGGGGTTCCTCCTGACCCGCTGTTCGCCCGCGGATGGCTCCGAAGCCCATTATTGTAATGGATTTGCTGTTGGGGAGAAGCCGGGTCGTCAGCCCCATAAATCCCTGGCCCCGCAGATCGCGTCCTCCACAGCGGTTTTCACTCTAGCGGGTTTGTTTAGTGATCTCTGAAAGACACATAAGCTCTAATGAGTGTTCTGAGATACAGGCAAGGCGCCCCCGCAATGGGAGAAGAAACACAAGACTTTCTTTTTTTTTTTTGAGGAGTCATTCCAGTTCTTTTTTTTTTTTTTTCCTTTTGAAAGTGTTGTAATGCCGTCTTGCTGTTAGGTCTTTTTAAAAAAGTGCTGCTAATGAAATGCATAGAAAAGTAAAAACATGTCATGCAAATTAGACACCTTTGGGGAATTTGAAAAACTTGTTTGAGGGGCTAATTAAGGAGCTATTAAAAATAATTAATAATAATCTGCGGTTCCCAAATTCTTTTCAGCTCAGAAGTGTCAGCGACGCCATTTTTACTTTGCCTTTTCAAACACAGGAGCTTAAGTAGCAGGTCCTTCGTTTACCTGGAAACATTTTCTCCACGTTTCATGACTTTGCGAAGGTAATCCCATTTGTGTCCTTCCTTCCTCGGGTTTTCTTTTTCTGCATGAGCGGGTTCGCACAGCAGACCGTTCAGCAGGCACGGCCCGCGCGCCCTCGCAGGGCTGATTCTAAAGTCTCACTGGGAGAAAATTGTTGTGAGTTACAGGAAATTAAAAAATTCCTGCAATACCAACCCACTTCTCAAAGTCAATCTGTGGTATCCCAGCATCCACCCGACTCTGAAGTCAGGCCAGAATGATTTTTGAAGAGTAATTTCCAGCCTTACACAGGGTCACATCGTGTATTGAAGCCATATTGGCTTCTGTGTTTTGTAAATTTCGAACTCATTACTAAACCTTTGTCTCTTCTACCCCGAGTCTGGCTCTCACCTCGCCCTCATCAATCTGAACCTTAAAAATCTAATGAAAAATGCCAAAACACATTTTGCATGTGGAAATGTGATAAAACACAAATTGTGAGGAACCAGAGGGGGGACTGGCTTTCAAGGATTGGGGGGCGGGCATGACACCGGTCTTCGGAGCCGGCCCACGGCTAGGTCTGTGCGTGTGCCCAGGACTCAGGAGAAACCAGCAGAGGTTCCCCCTCTCCTCTGAGCCCCACTGCTCCCTGTCTTGGAGAAAAAGCTACCGGCACAAGATTCCACACTGTTCATGTCCTAAGTGCCAGGCTAGGAGACGAGCCGTGTGACATTTTTCTTTCAGGAGGCATGTGCCAGAAGTCTCTGTGTTCCCACAGAATGATGTTGGCCTTTGCCTGTGTTCTCACAGAGTAGCTCCTATAGCTGAGGACACCTTGAGACTTTCACCTGGTGCTTCAGTAATGAGCCGCGAAACATCCCCACTGGGCTCTGTGATTTCTGGGACATTAAAAAGTTGATGAAAGCTGCCGGGACTTCTAAACACACACACACACACACACACACATACACACAGTCTCTCTTCTCTCTTTCCCTCTCTCACTTGCATTTCATTTTAGAGAGTCTACAAAAAGATCCTTTGGTACAGGTAAGTATCACACCGGAGTTCCCTTCACCTAAATAGAAGGGAGCTGACTTAGAGAAGCAAAAAAAAACATAAACTTTGGAGGCAGACTGACCTCGGTTTGCAACCCAGCTCCACCATTTCCTCGCTGAGTCACTTAACCTCTCAGGCCCTGCTTTCCTCTCATGTGAAACAGAGACAACAATACCTCGTTTTCAGGTTTGTGCTGAGAATAAGTGGAAATGCGGGCAAAGAGCCTGGTGCTGAACCGAACACAGGGTGAGGCTCCGTAAATGGAGGCTGTGGTTTGAGTCAGCTGGTTCCGGGCTCCGATTCGGGAAAAGGAGGTAGTTCCGCTGAAGTTGGCTGCTGGGGAATGATTGCTGAGTCCTGCCGGGAAAAGTCTGGAGTCAGGGATGGAACAGCTCTGTTCTTTAACACCCAGCCTGACACCTCCTAATGAAATGTAAATGAGGGTTCTAACGAGCCTGGCATTTGCTTTGGGGGAAAGGTGTGAGCAGACAGTCACAGACAGGGCAGTCATCTGGAGTGTGCCTTCGCGACTGCGCAGAGCTGGCTGCAGAGAGAAGACCTGGGCTTTCTCCTCGGAGGACAGCCCCAACGTGGGGGGGGGGGGGGAGGTTATGAAGCTTGTCCTCTCTGTGGAAATGACTTCAGCCCTTTTTCAGGATGGACACATGCCCCTCTGGGTTTACCCATGGGTCATCATCACAGCTGAAGGGCCTGGAGACCCAGTAGGAAGTGAACACAGCCTGACTCAGGGGTCAGGCTGTCCTCTGGCTCATGCCTCCCTTGGGCAAGGTGGGGTTAAGGGTTGCTTGGAGAGAGCACGTGCCCGTGGCTGTCGCACGACCTGCACTCAGTGTTACCCATGTAGACACAGCCTCCCCAAGCCCAGGAGCCAAGAGGCCAAGGCCCACGAGCAGGGTTCTCCTACGGACACCTGTCTGGCCGCAACTCCCCACAAACGTGCAGTCCCCCTGGTCCAGGAGAAGGTGTGGCCCTTGAGATAAAGAAGTATGCTGGAGCTGGCTGTGTGCCCAGGCCAGGGGGCAGAGATGCAACGGAACACTAGGCCATCCTCTTCAGACGAGCTGAACATCCGGGGCTTTTACAGCAGCCATTTGGAGCTGTTAGCAAGCAGGAAGCTCAGCTATATCCTTGTCCTTTTGTCACCTGACCCATGGCTGGGGTGTGAGAATGGAGCCTTTACAGGCGCCTAGCCTGCGGCCCAGCACCTGCATCTCGACTTAGCCAGTGTTCTGTGCGACCTGGCGTTTCTCGGAGCTGAAGAGATTCTGGGGGGGCATGCTGCTCTGGGGGTAAGGCCCAGAGGAGAACGGAAGGGTCCATAACTCCCTCCAAAGCATTGAACTCCATACGTACAGACACACTAAAGATCAGAAGGGGTCCAGTGAACTGGACTGCACTTTGTAAAGGGTTATTGTCTGTTCTGGGGGCAGAGTTCTTGCATGTGGGGATGATGAAAAATGGGCTAACACAAAGGTATGCTGTAATTATCTTATTGTTTTATACTTATATATGCTTCTATTTTCTCTCAAGGGCAGGAATTGAAATTCATTTGGCTGTTTCCTCAGCACTGGGCATGGAATGGATGGTCAACACATTTTTTAATCAATGAATAAAATAATCACCCACAGAAAAACCTTGCCCAGCATCCAGCCTGGGCTCAAGCATGAGCTAAATCCACAGCCGGAATGTCTCCCAGGGCCCCAAGGTCGCCATCCCCAGGGAAGGCCTGGCTGCATCCCAGGCTCAATGCCAGAGATGCCACAGGGCTTGCTCCTGGGTCACCAGTGTTCTTACTCTGGCAGCCGTGGCCTGCTGGACTCCGTCCTCCCGAGCAATAGCTCCACAGCCTGGCACCCAGGAAGCAGGTCCTGGCAGAGAAGAGGAGCCTGGGCAGCCCCCTCCAGGCCTCACTCCAGCCTAGGAGTGTGGACACTCGGCCGACAGCCTACTGACCGCCCCTAGGCCGCCTCCCCCTCACCTGGCCTCCGCAAACCCCTCACAGCCTGGGCTCGCCCCTCTTCTCACTCAGACCTCAAATGTCAGCTCTTTCCCCCGCGCCCCAGCTGAGACGGCCCCAATCCAACAAGCCTTCAGCACGTGACCCGCAAACTGGCTCATTTTGATCCTCCCACCACCTCCGAACTGCTGCCGAGGAGACGAGGGGAACAGAGCCCCCGGGGAGCCCTTGGGGCCTCATGTATCACACGTGCTGAGAGAGGCCAGGCCGGGCTGGACATTTGCAGCTCAGCTCCCAGCCCTCCTGGGACTCCGGCCGCCTTGCCTTGCACCTCTCCAAGCCGGGGAAGTGGAGCGGGAGGCTGGGCAGGGAGGATCGCAGCCAAGGCCATCAGAACGCGCAGACCCGTGCCCACTGGGCGGCCCCGTGCAGGGCGTTTCACGGTGGATTTGAATCTGCACACAGAAGAGCATTTCTTCCCCAGAAGAGGAGAGGTCGAAGGTGTCCGGCCCCACTTAAATATTTCAAATTTAAAATAGTGTGAAGCATAATCCACAGACTAGCCTCTCCCGCTAAGCCAGGGACCCGGCAAAACCGTGTTAAAAGTGCCAGTTTTCACCTGCAATCTGAAGGCCAAACATGTACAGAAAACAGGAAATACAGAGTTACATGTGCAAATAAGCACCTACTATATGTCAGGCCCTGGAAGTCAAAGGGATGTAGTGGTGTGTAGGGGTGTAGTGGGGAGCCATTGTGGCAAGCAGTGGATGAAGTGGAAAAATCAAGAGTAAAGTGGAAAAAGAGCAGGTTTTCAAGTCAGAGAGGCCACCTTCTTACTCCTGGTCAGCTGTGTGACCTTCGGCCAGCTACCTAACCTCTCTGAGCTTCTGTTTCCTCATCTATAAACCAGCCATCATGGCAGCAACCTTACAGCAAATGAGATGGCCCCTGGAAAGCGCTGAGGGCAGTGCTCAGAGCAGAGAAGGAGTGAATAACAACCGGCCACTCTTTCCCCGTTGCTCTGATTGTTCTCAGCTGCCAGTCGTGATCTTGGGCTGTCCCAGAGGCATTGGGAGTCTGTCAGGGGAGAGGTGGAGGACCTGAGACTTGGAGATGTCTGTGTTTTCTTGGAACTCCAAGGTCCACCTGCTAAGAACAACCCTGAGAGCCCCAGGAAGAAGGAGATGCTATTCCAAGTCCCCTGGGTGCTTACACCCTCCCCTCCACCCCCTTTTAGCTCCCTGCTGTTCTAGGCCCACTGCCCCGCCTCCCTGTGAAATGGCGCTTCCTGCCCATCAGCAATTTGGAGAGACCCTTTGGGCGGAGGGAAGGGGGTGTGGGGGAGCTACGGAATTGCTTTCCTTTCCACTGTGGCTCTCCCTTCTCAGAAGCCAGGACCCAGCTGTGCCCCAGTGCCCCAGTGGTAGGGAGCAAGTGTGGGGGCCACATTCAGGTTTGTGTGGCAGGCTGAGACGTCTGCCTTCGCACCTCGAGAACACCGCTGGGGCGAAGGAGGGCAGGATAAAGCAGGGTCCTCGTCATTCTCCCAGCAACATGGCACTGTCTGCAAGGGCAAGGACCAGGCTCCGACTGAGGAGGTTAGGAGGAGCACCCCGGGGCCTGGGCCCAGGACTCTTTGCGGACGTGGCCAGGCTACAGGAAGGGGGCACAGGGGTGAGGAGTCCGTGGGCCCATCCCAGGCCACCTGGGGCATCAGAAAGGCTGGACCAGACTCCTGGTCTACCACATACCAGCCACACGACCTGCTGCAGTTTCCTCACCTCCTTGGGCCCAGACCACATCCCCACGAGTGTTGCGCAGGCCCTGCACATGCTGCGTGCTCAGAGCTGAGCATACCACCTTCCCAGCTCCCACTCTCTGGCCCCAGTCTGGGCTCGGGCAGCGCCTTCCCCCCACATCTCCAACCTCCAAACCCCTGGCCTAATCCCAGTCTCCCCTTTGCCACCCACTGCCCAGCTTCCAGCCAACTCTCAGGTTTTGCCACCTCAACCTCCTGCCCAGGTTATGACTAGCTCCCTCCTCACCACGCCCAGTGCCCCCCTTGGTCTGGTACCAAAGTCCCTAATTGCTCTTCCAGCCTCTGCGGAGACTTCCTCTGGGACAGCATCCACAGAGCTGCGCGGTGGGTGCATTCATAATCACAGCTGATGACGATGGTGGTGATGATGGTGATAACAGCATCTAATGTTTTTCAATGCTTACTCTGTGCCCAGCATGTGTCCCAAGTTCTTTGCCTGAATTAACTCATTTAGGCCTCTCAGCAGCTCTGTCAAGGAAGTACTATTACTATCCCTATTTCACAGATGAGAAAACTGAGGCATGGGGCAGTTACGAGCATGCTGAGGCCACACAGGAGGGAAGGGCAGAGCTGGAGTATAAACCCAATCAAATCCTAGCCTTCCCTCCTTAACGCCCACAGCGATTTCCTTCCGAATCACTGCAGGGGAAAGTTGGCATCAGAACACCGCCCTTCCCAACATAGTGCACCCCAAACCAACCTCTCCATAAATGCTCTCGTCCCTGTCCCCACAAACAGGGCTCCAGCCAGGCCCCGTGACACAAAGACCACCGCTGAACAGAGCAGTTGCTGTTATGCCTCTGAGCCTTTGTGCTGGCTGTTCCCTCTGCTCCAAATGCTTTTCCTACTCTCCTCTTTCCTCTTCAAGACTCAGCTCTAGAAAGCCTTTCTTGACCTCTCAACCCCACACCGTCAGACCCCGGGGCTGACCCCGGCACACTGTGTCCTGTTGCAGTGGCCTCTTCACTGCCTCCTCCCTAGAAGCATGAACTGTCAGAAGCAAATATTCTGGTTTGTTTGTTTTTTTTTATCTCTGTATTGCCTGCCTCTTTCAAGGGGTGTGAATGAACAAGCATAAGACTGTATTTGTTTCGAAATGTAATAGAAGAGTTTTGAATCAAAGTACTCATGAAACAGGGGCTTTGAATCCACCTGCTCTGAATTAGAATCCCAGCCTCCGGAGGAAGCGGAGGAGAAAACCTGCCTCCTCAGTAAGCTCACTTTGCTGTTTAACAGTGTGATACTGAGTAAACTGCTTCCCCTCTCGGAGCTTCAGTTTCTTCATCCGGAAAAGGCAGAAGAGGGCATAACTCCCTCTGAGGGTTCCCCTGAATATTAAATGCAATAAAGTTAATGACATGTTGAGCATAATGGTCCTCGCCATTCAGGAGAAGCTGGTATGAGAGACGATGATTAAGTTCATTATGTGATTCTTAGGCAATTATATGGATAGTGTGCACGTGCCTTCCTGCCGAGCCGAGCGCTGCTGAGCCAGCTTCCCTAACAGCCCTGAAGTCGCCTAGGCAGGAGCCAGTGAGCAGACGTGCCCCTTTCCGCTCCTCACACAAGCAAGCCCAGAAGCCCTTTCCCACCACAGTGCCTTTGCACGTGCCGTTCCTCTGTGTGGGGTGTTCCTTCCTCCATGGTTCTCATGGTAGGCTCCTTTTCCATTTTGAGACCTAGCCATAGATGGTACCCTTTTCTCAACCACTATATCTGAACAGATGTCCCTGCACTTTACTCCCCCATTGTTCTGATTCAACCCTCGAGGGTTCCTTCCATAGCTGTTAGAGATATGTAAGGACTTTGTGCCTTTGCTCATCCATCCCATGTGAGCCCCAAAGTGGTGTGTCCCTGCCATTGTCCTCACCGCTGTGCCCTCAGTGCCTGGCACACTGATTGGCACTTAGTGGGGAGCTCATTAAATAAATGTTGAGTGAATGCTGAATAAAGAACCTACTTGGGCTCTATTCGGTGAGAGCAGAGAAAAGGTGTGGGAATTTGCAGGCCAAGCCCCATCCCCAGCAGATGGAAGGGGACCCCTCCCTTTCCCAGAAGCCTCTGCAAGGCCGCACCTGGCTGCCTGCAGCCAGCGGAGCTCAGAACCGGCTCACCAGAGACAAATTGGAGGGAGTTCAGAGGAGCGGGCCAGGCAGGATTAAGTGGAGGGAGAGGGTGATTTATAAAGAAAGATAAAAGGACCCAGCTTCATAAGGCTGGGCTGCAGGATTATTTCGATAACAGCCTCCAAATGTTGGCAAGGTGTGCGCACCAGGGGGGTGAGGGTAATTCCCCACCAAGGTGCGGGGGCGGGCATCCGAGAGACGAGGCGATGTCAGCTGGCTCTGCAGTCCAGAGCTGGAGCAGGAACCCAGGGCCACAGCAAGGAGCTCGCCGCGTCTAGCGAGAACCTCTCCTCCCAACTCGGCATCAGCCACCGACCTCTCAGTGCCCGGACGAGTTTATGCACCAGAAATCAGGGAGGCCTTTTGAGAAAACAGAGGAGAAAACTTGCCTCCTCGCTAACATCACTTTGCCAGGTATCTGAGAAGGAGGACACCGCAGCCATCTAAACTACGACCTGGGAACTGAATCCGGCCCACTGCCTGTTTGTGTAAATAAAGTTTTATTGGAACACAGCCTTGCCCATTTGTTTACAGATGATCTGTGGTTGCAGGTGCATGGCAACTTCCGAGCTGAGCTGTTAAAACACAGACACAGTGTGCAGCCTCTGTGTTAGACCATTGATTCTCAGGTAAAGCCCATGTCCCTTAAAAGGGGGAAAAAATGTCCCCACGGTCCCAACTTTAACTTCAATGATTTTGCTTATGGTATGACTTAAATACACACTTACATAGGTATAGTTAGGCATAAACGTTCTAGGCTTTTTAGCTCTTATACCACTAGAAAACTGAAAATCATCCTTAGATTGAATGCCAACAAAATGACACAAACATTAAAATGAAAATGAACAGCTCTGAAGTAGCACAGCAGGTGATGTTTTCGCGGCGGGGGCATGGCTGCCTACGGCGGGGCCGGGCTGCTGGGCACAGATCTGTTTGCGTTTGGCAAGGCTGATATTAAAAGACGGCTGTGTGATGACTCAGTTCTCCCACTGAGTTTTTCTCTTCTAACTATTGCAAAAACTTTCATTCACACAGAAAGCCATGACATCATGGGCCTTCGGTGGCTAGGAATACTCAGCCACATCTGCTCCTTCTCTCATTAGCCCCTGAGAATTACAGCATGTACGTGTGGGTAACCGAATGTCCTCTTCAACGCAATTAAACTGGGTCACTGACGTCCTATGGCCACTCTCAGGTAGAAGGTAAGCAGCTGGAAAATATGTACTTTTTCAACAAAACATGTACATATTTACATGTATTTACATGATAAATACATTATTCACTGGTAGTATTTAACTGTTAGTAAAATTAAAATAGAATATTTTAAAATATCTCTTAAGGATTTGTCCACTGGTTCGGTGATCCCAGCTTGAAAAGCAGAAATCTAGCCTACCCTCCATCTTTTCCAAATAGGGAAACTGGGTCCCACAGAAGGACCATGACTTGCCAATCTCACGGTGGGAACTGGGGCTGAAGGCAGATCTGAATGGAGATATAAGCTGCCTCTCGGGACAGGGCCCTCCCCAGCTCGAGGGTGGGCCTGCAAGACCAGCTGACCATAGCCCAGATTGTCCACTGGACCCCAGAGGAGTGGCCGTTAGTTAGACTATAATGTGAATGACTTTCTCGGGAGTGTGGGAGGAGGCCGGGTCCTCCAGACACCATGAACAACAGCAGAAGCCAGCATCCTGGAGGCACACAGTGGGGCCCACGGGCTGGCAGCTGGCTTGGATGGCATCCAAGAGCCCCTCCCAGAGCTTTGTAAGCGGAAGTACCAGCAATGGGGCCCAGCGGCAGCAGGGGCTTCTTCCACACCCCCAAGAGTGTCAGGGGGATCCACCCGGGGTCAGAGAAGACTGGACCATCTGAGCTCGAGAGTTCAGCCAAGTCCTCGCTGCCCTGGAAAATCGCTCGTGCAAAGGGATCATATGGCTGCCACCCGGACTGCTGGAGGCCAGCAGGTCCCTAAACACGGTTATGGCAGCAGTTCAGTCACTGGAGGTATCCAGCTGCTAGGGGGCCGGGCCTGGAGAGCGAGGCGTGAGCAGCCCAGCCAGGCCCCAGCTACGCAGCCCTTGTCCCCGAGGCTCCTCAAGGCCTGGTCTGCCTTTCTCTGCCCTGGGGGGATCCCTCTGGTCAGCAGAGAAGCTGTGAGCAAGCCCACGGCGGCAGCCTCCTCTGCAGGGAAAGCACGGTGTAGCTCCGCTCCAGGACGCACATTTAAAGGTTCAGACGAAATGAGAATATGAGATATTCCAAAACAGGGATTAGTAAAATTTTCAGTAATGAGCCAGATAGTAAATATTTTAGACTTTGTAGACTACATGCAGTCGCCGTCACACATTTTTTTTACAATCTTTTCGGAATGTACAAACCATTCTCAGCTCACATCCTATATAGACAAATAAAGGCTGCAGGTTGAACTTGGCCCACAGGCAAGATATTCCCTGTAAGATCAACTTGACCTTTACAGAACTATAAACACCCGAGAAGCAGATGTGTCCCCACCCACATACACATGTACTCACACAGACACACAAGGACACACATATTCTCACATGCAGACATGCAGACATATGCATATTGGCTCCGTGTTTTGTCCATTGGACATTAGACAAAAAATAAATGCTTTGAATATAAGCTCCCAATTTGCAAAGGCACACGTGTCCTGAAGTTAATTCAGGGTTAATATATAATGTGCAAAGCCGCCATGTCCAGGACTGACGTGCTGGTAACTATTCCCATGGGTACATGAGGAGCAAGAAGAGTTCAGAGTAGGGAGGAAGGACCTTGCTGGGGATCTAGGCTGAAGGTCCATACTGTCCCTCAGCACCAGGAAGCCTTTATGAGGGGTCCCTGAAAGTCATGGCCTCAGGCTGCCACACTCATACCACCTTGAGTCTTATAGAGACTGAATTTCCACTAAAATTTCATCTATAGGTAGGACTTCATGGCCAATGGGAGTGGATGAGTATTCAAAACTAGTGCCTAGCCAGTTGCCTCATATCTGACCACTCTAAAAGTTCTTGCAAGATTAGCCCACACGCTTGCTTATCGACTGAAACTGAGGAGAAGCAGCCATCATTACCCAGGACAGGTGCTTTCTGGTTTGCTACAGTCCCCACCACTCCCTATTGCCTATGCCACCCTGTTTTACTAATTAATAAAACCTGGTCCCAGAGGCCTTTGAGTGTGTGATTCCTCCTCAACACTGTCTCAGCTGCCATGATATGAAACTGCTTTGTGAAGAACAAAACTGGTTAGTTTAGCGAAGTCACCACTAGATCCAAAACTGTGACCAAACCAATAACTACTGGACCCTACAGGTCTTAGGCAACCCTTGAGTGGCACTGATATTTTCTTAATCTTTTGGATTCACTTATATCCCATTACATCACGAGAAGTATTTAAAGCAGCTTATAAATATACATAAATAAAATAAAATTTAAAAATAAAGACATCTAAGAGAAGGAAAATTGAACTAGAATAGTAGGATGAGGCTGAGGAAGAGTTCAGACATGAAAATGCAAGTCAAACATGTCTGCATAGCTCTAATAGTAAGCAGAGATTTGGGAGTCAGGATGGCTCGTGGGAGCATATGGAACCAACCTCTCCTAATAGCTGAAGAAATTGATTTAAAAAAAAAAAACAACCAGTAATCAAGGAAAAAGGCTCAGCCCAAAACCTTGAACTTCAAAAGTGTCAGCCAAGGAATGGAATAAAAAATTACGGAGCAGAGCAAAACAATTCAGTGCAGCAAGGTGTCCAGCCCCACTCTCAACACCCCAGCAGCCATTTAGGGTGCCTGGGATCTAATTTTATGTGTCAGCTTGACTGGACCATGAGATACGCTGATATCAGCTTAGACATGATTTCTGGGTGTGTCTGTGAGTGTGTTTCCAGAGGAAATTAGCATTTGAATCGGAAGACTGAATCAAGTGGGAGGCTTTCCCCAAGGTGGGTGGGCTTCTTCCCATCCTTTGAGGGCCTGAAATAGAAAAACCTTTTTTAAAAGGTGGAGGAAGTGAGCCTGTGCTTTCTCTCTGCCTTACTGTGAGCTGGGACATCCATCCTCCCCTGCCCTCGGTGCACCTGGTTCTCAGGCCTTTGCACTTGAACTGGCATCTACACCATCAGCTCTCCGGGCTTTCGGGCCTTTGAACTACACCACCCGCCCTCTTGGGTCTCCAGCTTGCAGACAGCAGGTTGTGGAACCTTTGAGCTTCCACAATTATGTGAACCTATACCTCTCAGTAAATATTTACATATGTATACATATAAATGTCTCCATTGGTTCTGTTTCTCTGGAGAACCCTGACTAATTCAGGGAGCCAACAAAATCCCAGCAGTTCTTCCCAATACTATCAGACCTGGAATGAAGCCAACCACAGGGCGATCCGCAGCTTTCCCCCCTTTGACTGGGGACAACGAGGAAATGCTGCTGGGAAGAAATAGGGAAACGATCAGGGCCCTGAATCTCTCTGTCAGAAGTGAGGGTGAGGGGCTCCACGGTGATTGGGCAAAGAAGCCAAAGCCACGATTACCCCCTGGGAATGGTATATACCCCCAATTGGGTATGGTGAGCCCAAGGGAGAGTATTTAGCAAAATTTCAAAGGTGGAGTCTACCATAGATGCCTCCTTATTGGAAATAACTAAATTGTTTGTTAACTGGTGAACAGATTAAACAAGGTGTGGTACACCCACACTGTAGACAAATGCTCGATTAAAACATTGAGCAATAAATAAAGAGTAACAAAGCAATAAAAATCAGTACTATTGAATTATGTAGAAATACGGATGAATCTCAAAAACCTATGCTAAGTGAAAGAGGCTATGCCCAAATACACTGCATAGTCTGTTTATATAACATTTTAGAAAAGGCAAAAGCGTATAGGGAGAGGAAAGAGACCCGTGGTTGCCAGGGTGGAGGGGGCAATAGGGCACCGACTGCAAAGGGGCACGCGTGAGGGGACTTGGTGAGGTGATAGAAACCCTATATCAGATTATGGTGGCAATTAAATAACCCTATGTTTGCCAGAATTCACAGAACTGTACGCCTGGAAGAGGATGAATTTTATTCTATGTATATCATACCTCAATAAACCTGACTTTTTTTTTTAAAGTGTAGCCAAGGAGAAAAAGTCAAACCATCCTCAAGTCCAATGGAAAGAACATCAGGAAGCCAACCACACTCCGTTACATTAAAGCAAATGTCCGGACAGAGCTGCACAAGCACGAGCCAAATGAAAAGAAATGCGGAGTAACTAGGCAACCAGGGCTGTCCAGGTGATGGGCACTGCCAGGGTTTCCCAGGTGAGGGACATTACCATGGCTGTCCGGGAGATGGGCACTACCAGGGCTGTCCAGGTGATGGGCACTGCCAGGGCTGTCCAGGTATTAGGCACTACCAGGGTTTCCCAGGTGAGGGACATTACCATGGCTGTCCGGGAGATGGGCACTACCAGGGCTGTTCAGGAGAGGGCCATTACCAGGGCTGCCCAGGTGAGGGGCATTACCAGGGCTGTCTGGTTGACAGGCATTCATCCTGAAGGGGAGAAGAAACACCGCTAACAAAACAGACATGAATGTACCATGAAGGAAACATTAACACAACAGAAGAAAATTCTTTACAAGTGCACTAACTGAAGAAAAATGCATCGAGAACATGAATCCAATTTTTTTAAACAGCCCAAAATGACCACTCCGCCCACCAGAAAGGCAAAAATTGTGAAGACTGACCACATCAAATGTTGCCAAGGATGTGGAGCAACTGGAACCCTCAACAGTTGGCTGGGGGTAGCATAAGATAATACAGATAATACAGCAACTTAGAGAAGGTTCTGGTAATCTTATCAAACTAAACATACGCCTACCTTATGACCCAACCATTCCTGTCCTACATATATACCCAAGAGAAATGAAAGTCTATGTTTACGGAAAGACTGGCACAAGAATGTACTTAGCAGCTTTACTCATGATCATCAAAACCTGCAACCATCCCCAGTGTCTGCGAGCAAGAGAATGGACGAAGAAACTGTAATGCATTCCTACAATGGAAAACTACTAAGCAATAAAAAAAAAGAGCAAGCAACACTAACCGTGAATCTCAGAAACAGTAGGCTGCGTGAAAGGTGCCCTACGTGGACGCCTCTAAGAGGACGTACTCAAGTTTCCATTTACAGGACGTTCCGGAGCGAGCAAAACCAATCCATGGGAGAAGAATATTATGACATTGGTTGCCTCAAGGTTGGGGGTGGAGATTGGCTGAGGAGGCGCAGAGGGAACTTTCTGAGATAACGTTCTATACCTTGGTAGTGGTCTGGAGTACCCAGTGCATGCACTTGTTAAAACACATCAAATAAACCCTGAAGAATTGTACATTTATTGTGTATAAACTTTACTTCAAAAAAAAAAAGGTGTGCTGCATATATGATAAAGCAAGTATAATTAAATGTCAATGAAAGAATCTAGGTAATGCATATGCAGTTGTTCACCATAAAATTCCCTACACTTGGCTGTGTGTTTGAAAATTTTCACTATACATTTTTGGAAAAAGCTTATCAAATGGTACAGTGGTATGCTTAAGATTTGTGCACTTCATGGTAGGCAAATTTTACCTCAAACGGAAAAAGTAAATAACTGGAAACAAATATTAACTTCATTTAATGATATTCATGCTGAGGTATGTAGAGGGACTTATATTAATGTCAACACCTGCTTTTGAAACACAACAAAAAATATGATAAATTGACGGACTGAGGGTTGAACTGATTAACAGATAGATGATGAAGCCAGTAAAGTAAAATTTTAATGATAAACTCTGGGTGGTGGGTATGTGGGTGTCCATTATAAATTCTTTCAACTGTTCTGAATCTTTGAATCTTTCATAACAAAACGAAGGGGATAATGAAATGACCAAATGAGAGGGAAATGGAGATCACAAACAAAAGGAAAAAAGTTGTGTACCAAAAAACAATATTTAAAAATAAATAACAATTAAAATTAGCAAGAACAGTAGAGATGAAAATCAAATCACTGTCAAAGAGGAAAAGCCTGGATAATTACCAAGCACATAGATGAAAAAGACAAAGAAATCAGAGCAAAGAGAATCCAACATGAGAGTAATTAGTGTCCCTGGTATAGAGAAACCAAATAATAGAGTGGAAGAAGTATTGAATGGAAAAGTATTGAATGATATAATACAGCATTGTCTGAGAACCAGGAAGAACTGAATCCACACTACATAATGTTCCAGGGAGAAAAATTCATTCAGAATGTTCAACACCATGGTGTGTCCTGATGATG
Source organism: Micronycteris hirsuta (assembly GCA_004026765.1). Lineage (NCBI taxonomy): Eukaryota > Metazoa > Chordata > Mammalia > Chiroptera > Phyllostomidae > Micronycteris > Micronycteris hirsuta. The sequence continues at coordinate 9,826 of PVJI01004458.1, read as the reverse complement.
TAATTTAACTTCAATAAAGAAGTAACAATTCCGCAAGAATCCAGGCATAAAAAACCAAGGACCATCAAGGAGTAAAAGGGTCAGGCTGCTCTCAGGCCTCTCCAAGATCACAGTCAATGTCACAATGGAGCAAGGACACTCAGTTCAAAGGCAAGGAAGGGAGACCCAGAGTACAGCACCCAGCCAAGGCGCTGGCCAGGTCCAAAGGCAACAAACGGACATTCTCAGACATTAAAAGAATCACAGGGCAGACATTTGGAAAAGTCAGGGAATGAAGTGTCTTCTTGACAAAGCTACTTGATGGTGAAATCTAGCCAATTAGGAGATAAATAAAAATCTAGGCTTGAGCCATGGAGGCATGGTAAAATAGCCAAGGTGACTAATAGAATCTATTTAAACATATAGAATTAATTCTAAACCATTGTGTGAACTATGGACATTTTACAAGTCTTCAAAGACTAGTGATAAAACTAGCAAAACTCAGCCACGGGGGAAGGGAGTGGGAGGCAGTGTGAACCTGCGGACATTCTCGTCTTTCAGGCGGGGACGGGGGGGGGGGGGGGGGGTGTAACCCATTGTGTCTAAAACTGCAACCTGCGGTTAGAAAACGTAATTGCTCCGACTTCAATGTTTTGTCATTATCTCTTTTCTTAACCTTAGAAAGATCTTTCAGAAAAGAATATCTCTCGCGGTGAAAAAACTTTTATTTCAAGTTCAGCAATTCCTTTTACTTCCCTTTAGCTTCTCAATCTTTTTTTAAAATTCAAGGAACATCAATTATGACTTTATGTTAAAAATAGCATGCATAATTGATGTAATTTCTATCTCATGAATGGACTTTTATACATCTAGACAGATAAGTAAATAAACAAATGTGTGGAAGTCCACTAATGGATATTGATATATATAAAGTTTATAAACACAAGCATAGAATATTATTTTGGATATTTTTTACTTAATGGTAATATTTGGAGTGATATTTAAACTGTAAAAAATAAAATTTAAAAAACAACTTTCTTTTTCATACATGGCTATACTATTGAAATTTTAAAATTATTATAATGTTTATGCTTATAAAAATCAAAAAGTGGTACATACTGTTTCAAAATATGTTAGGGAGACAGTTGTATCCAAGCTCCCTAGCATCCAAAGAAAAAAAGGGGTCTAGAATCAGTTGCGGTCTAGCTATGCCTGGAGTCAACCAGATTAAAACAAACCAGCCCAACAAAACGCAGCAGCTCCTTGGAGGAAGCGCAGGTCTCTCAGGCGCTCAGATCCGAGAGGGGAGATGCTGACGGGTGTGGCGTTGGCATCCTCACAACCTGCCTCCAGTGCTCCAGTGAAGACCCTCATCGCTCCACACCAGGGTTTGCAGGAGCATTACAGCAGATGTGCCCATCAGTCCCAGCTTGGGGAGAGCACCAGGTGGCCATGAACTCTGGATTCTGGCTAGCAAGATGCAGACGTATTCCCACCAGCCAGTGACTTTTCCCTTGAGGTGGGACCAGGCTGTGGGGGGCCCAGTTGAGGAACGAGCCTGTCTTTATCTCTCCTCTCACTCCCAATTGCAAACATACGCTCTGCCCTCTGGATATAAAAATTCACATGCGGTTCTCACAGTAGTCATGGCCGTTTCCTTTATGCTGTTGCCAGTACCTTTCACTGGGCTGTCCATACCCACTCTTCAGGGGTCTGCTCACATGTCCCCTGCTCCAGGGAATGTCTCCTGATGCCCCTGATGGAATGCGTACCCCAGGGGAAGGACTGTAGCTAGAGGAGAGGAGGTGGAAGAAAAGAACCCCCACCAGAAGGTGACAGGGACAACGTTCAGACTGACCCGGATGTACTAAGAGCAGGGGAGGAGGTCAAGCTCACACCTCATTTCTGGCTCTTCTCAGTGGAGGAAAAGTGGGACCCTCTGCCCGGAAAGGCAGCATCTCAATGGTCCTGGAGAATAGAGAGGTTACAAGCAGACACGGGGCTGTCTACATGGTTCTCCATGGGCCCCCAAAGATGTAAAAATAAACGTGGAGAAAAGGAAACTGACATGAGCTTTCATGCCCACGGAGCCCATGGAAATTCCTGGGTGGCACTAAGGATGGATCTGAGCCTCTGGTTCCCGATCTGTAACATGGAGCAAACAGGCCCATGCCTGACTACTCCATAGGAGTGTTGCAAGAATCAATGGGGTTTGAAATCCCATGGAATGGGATTGATGGACACACCATACACTGGCCCTAAAAATATAAAGGTAAAACTACTGTTGCCCCTTGGAACTATGTAGGAAATAATGGGGTAAATCTACAGATCCTTTGGGGTTTTTTAACAACATTTTAGAAGATGGAAGAATGCTTCCATCATCTACTGGGGGACCAGAAATGGCTTTTTCTTTGATTATCCCATATATCCGCCTAAGATTATATTCAAGGAGGGAAATGGTATGCAATAGAACTGCAGTTTTCCAGCACCGGATGAAATGAAATAATTGTAGTTTACAAGGCTAGCCCATGACTTAACATACAAAAACTGCACGTCAGTATTGTCCTATGAGGTAACTAGTGAGACTTAAAAAGATGGCCTGGAGGGTATCCTATCATGTAAAAATAGAAATCACCATGTGTGGCAAATTGCAAAGATTTGCCACACATGGTGGCAAATGATTTTCTCTCTCTTTTCACCCTCTTTCATCTGGGCTTGGCCTTGTGGTTTACTTTGACCTATAGGGCACCAGCAATTACAACACGACCAGTCTTTAAAAGTGATTGCACATTGAGGAATCACTCCCCCGCGCTCTTGGAACCTTATGATTGCCACGTGGAGAGGAACCTTGGTCATATCATCCATCCCAGCTGAGGCCATCAGAAAGAAGCCAGCCCCAGCCAGCATGCCTGCTGACTGCAGACACATGAGTGAGCCCTGCCAAGATCAGCCATGCCCAGCACAGTCCCGAAGAACCACCCAGCTAAGCCCAGGCCCAGTTGCTGAACTGCAGTCATCACCTACATAAGTGGCTGTTATTTTAAGCCACTAAGTCTAGGGTAGTTTGATAAACTTAACTATTCATTGTGGCCACCCAAAATGAGTCAGGAAATAGGGACCCTGTCTTTAATTCACTGTGTGACCTTGGGCAAGTCACTAAACCTTTCTGTTTTCTTGCACTATAAAATGAGGAAAGTCAACTAAACGATCCAATTTAAATGAACATTAAAAGCCCCATTCTAGTTCTGCCTCATTTTAGGATTCTAAATCTTACTTACAAAAACTCATGAATGCAATAAAAGCTCTGTGAACCAAACTGACGTATAGGTGTGTCTCTGGAGTTTTCTTACCTCGAGGCAAGAGATTCAATTACCTGACATGTGAGCATAAACATAAAATTCTTCTTCAGCATTTTACGAGCTTATTAGATTCTAGGCTAAAATATGAAGTTGGAAAAGGCCAACCGGAAAGAAACTAACTAATCCCGGCATACAAAGAAAGGAAATTACAATCAACATCTAAATCCAGAAACAGCTTTCTGCTGGCACATGAGGCTTTCAGAAAACGCACGAACGGAACTGGGACCAGGCTTTCTGGAGAAGAAAACCCCAGATCACAACAGGAAGAAAAATCTGAGTCAATCTTAAGTATGTGCTTAGCACCCCTCTTCCCCCCGAAACAAAGCATTCACATGTTTACCTATCTGGAAACTGACCCAATAATTTCTTTTGAGAACTACCTGGAGAAAAAACTGAAATGAAAGCAACATACACTGGTTTTCTTTGTTTTCTTAAGTGATCATAATGAACACCTCAATGCTCTGACCAGAACTAATGTTTCATGAAGTTGTGCTCCTGGAATTGGGGCTGGAAGTGTTAAACAGCATCTATTAATCGGGAGTGATTTTGTTTTTCTAATTCATCATCCATGCTCAGGAGGGCCCAGATACCGATGTTGCTGGTGCACCTGGGAATAAGTTTGCAGGAGGGGGTAGCGTGGGGAATGGACACTTTTCCAGAAAAGGGTCATTAACAGAGAATTTCACAAACTGGATCATGTCAGCCCCTGGGGTTCCCTGGAGTGTCCCCAAGCTCACAGAATCCATTAGCTGAATTTTTCAGGAGCATATTTTTTTTTTACCTGAAGGACTGTATTTTGGGGGGTTTCTTTCTTTATTGTTTAGAGGAGGTGAGTGGAAGATATTATTTTTATATTAAAGTGCACTGGGGCTCATCATGAAATCAAACACAAAATTTACATTTATTTTCCAATAAAACATCAAAAACTGTCCTTCTCCCAGCATGTGTCTACTCTTCTCTGCCATCAGGGGTGCTTATGGGAAAACCAATATGAGGAAATCTCTAAGGGTTGGAATGTCCCAGAAGCAAGCCACTTTCGAGTATTGTTTTTCTGAGTAAAGAAAATCATCAAAAGCATCGCATTTCCTCTGAGAGAGAATATGGGGCTAAATTATTGTTTGCTTATATATGCCTTCCTGGGCCTGAGAGCAAGACTCCTAGAAACAGGCCTGAGTCTCCCAAAACTGTACAAGGAACTTGTTACACACACACACACACGCACACACTACCCTTCCAGGTTAGAGCAGAGCAGAACTCTCAAAGGGGGTCTCCTGTACTTTCTCCCAGAGCTTCCCCTGCTCCTGAGTTCACTCCCCAGCCTAGATCAGCATCTCACCCCACGTACCGCGTTCAGGGCAAGAGTCTTCTCCAAAACTCCTGCCCTCAGGAGGACGACCACTCTGTGGCCTTTCTCTGCAAAGCAGTAACTTGGGTTATATACTCATCTTACTAAACACTATTGAAGAGCAAGGCAAAACTTTCAATGAACCAACACAATGCTTGCCACCGAAGTGTAGGTTTCTGATCTTAAGAAGGTCAGACTACTGATGATGGAATGATTTGATGAGCTCAGGCCATTCTTCCAAGGCCCCTTTCCTCCTGGCTGTGCTGTAGTTTGCTTATTTTTCCAGCTAATATTTGAACACGTCCCGACTCTGGGCCGGGCCTATTCTGGGCAACTGTGGCTCAGAGGCCCTCTCCGGTGGAGCCGATGTCATGCTGGGGACACAACATTACACATGTAAGTACATGAACATCTCTAATTACAGGGACCTCCTACTGTTGAGCACATACAGGGAAACAAAATGCATCACAACAGTTTGAAAAATATTCACTAGTGAACCAACAACTGATAAGATCCACTTCCACTGACACAACCCGTGTGTGTGACATCCGCCTTTGTCATGGCCCACAGAATTGTCATCATGTTTGATCACTGCTCTTCATTGGGGTTTTCTGACAGCATGATGCAATTGTAATGCAAACAAATTGCCAAGAGAATTTGAAGGCTTCACTGAAGTCCTAGGGTTTTATGAGGTCAACAAGAGAACTACCTAAACCCCAGGCCAAGCCAGTGACAGAAGAGGCTCTTGAAGTTCAGTCAGGTAACAGCAGGAAGAGGGGGCGCTGGCAGAGGTAATGAATTGATGGTCAAAACAAAATGACTGCACCGTCAGGTGGTTAAGAAAAGCCTTAGGGAGAACCTGTGTGGCCCTGGACTCTGCAATAAACAGCTTGCTTTCGGTTTGTGTTGCAAAAAACATGAAACAAGAGAAGCTGTAGCATGCCACCAGCCAATTTTGTCATAAAAATTACATCCCTCAAAACGAACACCTAATTTATTCTTTGTTCATCCTAAAACTTCAGTATGGGGTTGGAGTCAGCATCCAAAATTGGGTAAGAAAAGGATCAAAATAAATTTATTTTTATAGATTTTAGTTTTGGTTTCCTGAACTTTCTAAATCAAATTTTTTTTAGATCCCCTCTACTTTCCCATGAAATATCGACTCCCACGTTAAAGGAACTTGGTCTAAGGTGAACTTTCCAAGTATGACTACCCATGGGTGACAAGGCCTCCGGTCATCACACGGTGTAAAAGCTATAAAGGAGAGGACAGAAGGCTCCGAGAAGCACTAGGAGGCACTTGGCTGATCTAGGCAGTGACACCACAGCTGAGACTTGAGAGATGACCAGAGCCTGGAGGCGAGAGCAGGCCTGGGAATGGGTCCAGAGGCAGGTTGGCACAGTCAGAGAACAGAAAGAAAACCATCCTGGCTGGGGGCAGGACGTGAGGGGCAGAGACGGAAGACAAGTTTACAGATACAGGCATGGACCAGGGTGCTGTTTCCATCACAAGAGCAATGAGCAGAGTTTGACCAGGAAGGTGACAGATTTGTGATTTAAGGGAGCTCGTGTGAGGTAGCACATGGCAGGTATGGTCTTACTTCTTGTCCCTAGGACAAACATCTCAGGACATCTTGTCCTTTCCTAGGATACTACTTCACCGCAGATTTATAAGACAATGAGGAGAAAGCCCACTGAGACCGAGGGACCCAGCTGGCATTTTGAGGTTGAGAGTCTTTGCTCCAAGACTTCCACTTCCTGCCGTGATGAGGTAACAGGAACAGTCACCCTGTCACATGAACCAAAAAAGTGGAGAAGATATGAAAAACGTTTTTCAGATATTGGACAATAGGCAGCATGGATAGTGGTCCCTAAATAACAGACGATAAATGAGGTGAGACCTATGATTGGCCCATTGGCTTATCACTGTGGAGAGTTTCTAGACATAGTGCAAGGTAGGGAAATGCAAACAGAGCCCAACTGCCTCTCTGAGTTGAAGAGACACAGTGAAGAATTGGGGAGGGGGGAAAAGGTAGAGTACCTCTGAGGAGAGCTGCACAGAAAAGGAGCCACAGACCTGCTCCCTTTGAGTCTTAAACTGAGTATCAATCAGTGTGCACATGTGAGGAAACTACTCAAGAAAAGTAGGGGGAAATACCAGAAAGGGCTAAGCAGAACAATCAACAGAGTTCACACTTGACCAGAAACCATGTTCCCACCAGCCAGACTGCAGTACCTCACAACACAATGACATTAGGTGGAATACTAGAAGGGTGTTATCTCAGCACTAGAGAAAAATTTCCCCCAGACCAAAGACTTCTCTGTTCCCATCCCCAAAAAGCTTAAAAATCAAGCCCCAAAAGGATCAAATGGGCCCTAAAGAATTAATCTGTGTCACAGAACGAGCTCAAAAATACTTAAAGCAGTGCAAACATATCAAGTGCCCAACCAGGTCAAATTCACAATGTCTAGCATCCAGTCAAAAATTGTTAGGCATGCAAAGGAGCAGGAAAATACAAGCCAAAACAAGAAGAAAAATCAACCAATAGAGACAGCCCTAAAAATGACATAAATGATAAAATTAGTAGATGAGAGTCCCAGCTCCACCACCTGAAGAATTCTGCTGAGATGATCACTGTAGAGAGAGCCACAAGGGGAAGTGGTCTCGTGATAGCCACCAACTCGAAGTCCCTGGAAGTAAGAATGAGTCTGCCCATTGTCACCGGTTTCACACATGGTTCCTATCTCACCCCAGGGCTCCGAGAGTTCTGAGATACTTTCTCAACCGAGTTGATGGTTCTGTTACAACGTTTAGATCCTAAGCATGAAACTCATTTCAGTTACTCAGTAATTTGAAACAAGGACCTTCATTGAGGGACAAGGAAGGCATGAGTGAGTCTGAGTGAAGTCCTTTCAAAAAGCAATCTATTCAGCAGTTTTTAAAAAATATTATTCAATCAAGTACATTATCTGACATTAAATCAGCATTACTTTTTATTAGAAAGATAGCACATTCTGGTTGAGCCACAATTTTCCTATTCAAACCACTGTTTTGCCACCTATTATCTCTTCTGCCATCCATATCTGCTGCTTAAATCATGGGGGAAAAATTAAATTATTTGATAGACAAGCACCCTATAAAAACTGAAGAATATTCACCATTGTGGTGATTATATTATTGCTGAGCTGTGTTAACATGTAAATTCTTTTCTAAACTCAAGTGTAAGAACACAACACCCGGAGCCAGCAATTTAAAAATGGAAAAAATCTCATAACATATTTAAAATGGGTAGTCGTGGAAATAACCTTTCCCGTAACAGGAGCACAGCTAATTTTTAACTTCCTCTGAATGTAAAGCGGGAGACCAAATCCTCAGCCTTGACTTTACCTGGTGACTTCATTCCTCTCATTTTCTTTCTTCAATTTGTCTTATGACAAAGCATTGTATGCTTGCTATAACAAGTAAATTCACCCCAAGGTGCGGAAGGGAAACTTAATCAACTTCCCACCACACTGACGACCCATGTTAGCAGCCTGGAGAGCAGCTGCCCTGTGCGCATGTGCAAGTCAGACCATGGGCACACACGCAGCCCCTGGTTGGCTTGGTCTGGTTCTTGCTAAAATCGGATCACACTCATAAATATCACCTCTAGTTTGCTTTTGACATTTAGTGTATCACAGACCACTCCACATCAACACTCCAATTTATTCATCCAGTGTTATGTATGTAATGGACTTTTAAATTGTTTTCCTTCTTTTCTCTTTTTTTTTTCCTGTTTTGTTCGGTTTTGCCATGACAAATAACACTGGAGAAAAACATCTTTACCTGTCTGCCTTAGGAGCAGAAAATCCAGAGGTCAAACTGCTTGTAGATTAGATTCTCTCATGGAGTATTTCAGGGTCAAGGGTATATTCTTATTTATTCTTTTCTTTTTTAAGTGAGTTTTTAAAATGATTTTTTTAGATTTTATTTATTTCTTTTTAGAGAAAGGAAGGGAGAAAGAGAGGGAGAGAAACAACAATGTGTGGTTGCCTCTTGCACACCCCCAACTGGGGACCTGGCCCATAACCCAGGCAGGTGCCCTGACTGGGAATCGAACCAGCGACCCTTTGGTTCGCAGGCTGGCATTCAATTCACTGAGCCACACCAGCCAGGGCTCCTAATGTATTCTTAATAGCTATTGTCAAATGACTGTCTTCTAAAATAAACAAAGTTTGCAACAATACGACGTAAATCAGAAATGAATTAAGGGGCCTAGATCCTTTCAACTTGTGCTTGGGAACACTGGGAGAGTTACTTACCCTCTCAGAGCCGCCCAGACGGAAACCGGCACCTCTGAGCACTACACGGGCGCGCAACTCGTGGGAACCATGAGGGCATCACTGTAGTTCTTTTTAGGTATTATTGTAGTTATTTTAGGCTCATCATAGTTCATCTGCAATCTTTGAAATTAGTTGAGCAAGGGTTTTACATTACAAGCAATGTCTTGTAACTTGAGGAAAACAAACTGCATTTATTTGGGGCACCCTGGAAAAAAATAGAACAGCTAGCAAAACGGTCTCTATAATGTTATAAAAACAATTATAATGTTATAATTGTTTTGAAGCCCGATATTAGAACAGTTCTGTCATGAGTTATTTCTATTCTTGGGCTACTGTTGCACATCTGAACCCCTTTCTAGATTTTTTTTTTTTTACTATTTAAAAAACTGCCTTGAAAAATGTCTTCAGGAGGGGACTTCCGACAAGATGGCGGCATAGGTGAACACGCCGTGCTTCCTTGCACAGCCAAACAAGGAAAAAAACAGAAATTTACCTAAACAAAGACAGCCAGATCTGACAGAAAATCAAGTTGAGAGGAAGTCCAACAACCAAGGAATTAAAGAAGATACATTCATCCAGTCTGGTGAGCTGAGTGGAGCAGGGCAGAGGGAGAGTGCGCGGTGAGCTGGTGAGCAGACGGCAGGACCGTGGTTGGAGGGGCGGTTCCCGCGGGGCTGCAGCACACCGAGACGGGGCTGCCTGACCTAAGCACGGCCAGCGCCCGGCTCATCCGGACCCAGCGGGGCCGAGACTGGTGGACCAGGCAGGTCCGCATTCACGTGCAGACAAACCAGGAGAGAAAGCAGGGCGCAACCCATCGG
>PVJI01004457.1:0-108232 GCA_004026765.1 Micronycteris hirsuta | reverse complement strand
AAAAGGTGTCAGCTGGAGATGGTCAAAATATGAGGTTATTATTCTACTCTCCAAGATTCTAGTAAAAAACAAAATAAATAAAAACAACTCCTTGTACCTTACTGCAATAACATTGTATGGGATATCAAAAATGAAACCCGTCACCACCACCACCACAAAAAGACTGTTTTTGGCCAATTCATTGAAACTCTGTTACAAAACAACATGCAAAATATCTGTTTTTTAAAAATGTCTTGATAGAGAATAAATCTCTCACTATTGCCTTTTATAAAGATTTTTGTATTTGTCTTGAAAAGCTAAGTGTGAAAGAAAAGTATCAAGTAAGAGATAATAGGCAAATACCCAAAGGACTAGAAGCAGGCAGAGGAAACAAGGGAGCCTCTACATCCATCACTGACAAATTCATCTTTACTGATACAAGCATCCTACTTTATAAGTTTTATTTTGTTTTATTTTTATAATTAAGACATAGAAAGCTGATGCAGTAATCTGTGTTTAACAAATAATTACTAAACTTCATTTGTTCTAGAGTGAATATGCAGTCACTAGGACAATTAAAACGGAAAGGTAAGTAGGCATAATGATCTTGCTTTTAAGATCATGTGGTTCAGACAGTTGGGCATCATCCAGCAGAGTGAAGGGTCGCAGCTTTGACTCCTGGTCAGGGCACATGCCTTGGTTGTGAATCCAGTCCCCAGTCAGGGCATGTGCAGGAGGCAGCTGGTTGATATTTCTTTATCATATCAATGTTTCTCTCCCTCTCTTCCTAGCTCCCTCCCCCTTCCAGTAAAAAATAAATAAAATCTTCAAAAAAAAAGAATAATTCCAGTTGCAGTCAGACCTTACCAGAAGTTGATGTTTTTCCAGACTTCAGAAAACTTACTTTGAAATAAGGTAGAGTAATTAAGAAAATGGATTGGTTCCCATATCTTAAGGTGCCAAAAAGCAGATAATCTATAAGGAAATAAGGGAGACAGTGCCAGATAGACCATAAACCATTGCAGATGATCACAAATGTAAAAGTAACGGTGAATGCAACTCGATTAAATCAGTATAGGTTAAGATGGTAACTATTGGCAACTGTCTCTAGGAGAAATCAGCTAAATATAATTATGACAAATTAAAATATCTGGCAAGATATATTTGCTATAATCTTTCTTTAAAATTACTTATCACTTTACCTCTTTATAGTAAATAGATTATTTATATTTCTTTTTCTGAAAGTTAAAATTTCACATTTATTTTTACATGCAAAATGCTAACATTTATTTGCATATTCTTCTTACCATTCCAGATTTCTAACATTTAGAACATTTTTTTGTTTTAAATTGTTATTCTATTACAGTTGTCCCAATTTCCCCCCTTTGCCTTCCTTTGCCCCATCCACCTCCCACTCCCACAGTCAGTCCCCACAACATTGTCCATATTCATGGGCCATCCATATACGTTTTTGACTACCCCCCCTTTTCCCACCATTATTCCCCTCCCCTGCCTCTCTGACCACTGTCATTCTGTTCCATGTTTCCATGTATATGGTTCTAATGTTCTCATTAGTTTATTTTGTTCATTAGATTCTTCTTTTTTTTTTTTAAGATTTTATTTATTTTATTTTCAGAGAGAGGAGAAGGGAGGGAGAAAGAGAGGGAGAAACAGCAATGTATGGTTGCCTCTCACATGGCCCTCACTGGGGACCTGGCCCACAACCCAGGCATGTGCCCTGACCGGGAATCAAACTGGGACCCTCTGGTTCCCAGCCCTCACTCAATCCACTGAGCTACACCAGCCAGGGCTTGATTCTTCTTATAAGTGAGATTATATGGTATTTATCTTTCACTGGCTGGCTAGTTCTCTTAGCATAATATTCTCCATTTCCCTCCGTGCTGTCACAAAATGTAGGAGTTCTTTCTTTGCTGTATAATATTCCATTATGTAAATTTTCCAAAGGTTTTTTGATCCATTCTTTTACTAATTGACATTTAGGTTGTTTCTAGCACTTAGCTATTTTAAATTGTGTTGCTGTGACCATAGGGGTGCATAAGTTCTTTTGAATTGGTGCTTTAGGATTCTTAGGGCATATGAGCTCTGTCTGGAAAAAATTCAGCCATTGTTAATATAACAAGAACATTTTACGTGGCATTGATGTAAACTGGCAGCCAAGAGGAGTGAACTGGAATGCACGTGTGTGAATAATGAGGACTTCACTGTACTAGTCAGTGCAGATGGTGGACACTGTTGAGTGAGCATGTGCACTGTGTGGCCATCATACTCAAAATGACTGAGCAAATCTGCATTAAAGTTTGCATTAAGCTTGAACATTCCTCCACAGAAACTATTCATATGATTCAGAAGGCCACAGCTATGGGCAACTGGTGATTGGCAGTTTCATCACAACAATGAACCCACTCAATCATCACACCTTGTGAAGAGTTTTTGGTGAAACAGCAAATCCCTTAAGTGACTCACCACCCACTATAGCCCAAATTTGTGCCTTGTGGCTTCATGACTTTGTGACTTTTCCCAAAATTTAATTAGCTTTGAAAGGGAAGAGATTTCAGACCAGCAATGAGATACAGGAAGATATGAAAGGGCAGCGATGGCAATTGGGAGAACTCTGTGAGGTCCCATGGTGCCTGTTTTGAGGGGACTGAGGTGCCATTGTCATATGTACAATGCTTCCTGTATTTTGTATGTTCTTCAAGAAATGTCTCTTTTTTTCACATTGCTTGGTTGGATACCTTCTGGACAGACCTCATTTTCCCATCAGTGGAGTCACTGGGTCAAAAGGCAGTTCCATTTTTTATTTTTTCAGGAAATTTCACACTGTTTTTCACAGGGGCTGCACCAGTCTGCATTCCCACCAGCAGAGCACTAGCACTCCCTTTCTCACATCCTTGCCAGCACTTGTTGTTTGTTGATTTATTAATAATAGCCATTCCAACTGGATATCTCATTGTGGGTTTAATTTGTATCTCTCTGATAGCTAGTGATGTTGAGCATCTTTTCACATGTCTGTGGGCCATCTATAAGTTTTTCTTAAAGAAATGTCTGTTCATGTCCATCCATTTTTTATTGGATTGTCTTCATCATGTTGAGTCATATGAGTTCTTCAAATATTTTAGATTAAATCCTTGTCATTGGGAAATATGTTCTCCCATACAGTCAGTTCCCTTTTCATATTGATATGGTTTCTTTATCTATGCAGAAGCTGTTTAATTTGATGTAGTGCCATTTGTTTACTTTTCCCTTTATTTCTTTTGCCTTAGGAGATATATCAGCAACCATATTGCTACCAGGGGCAACTGCAATTTTACTGCCTATTTTTTTAAGATTTTATTTATTTATTTTTAGAGAGAGGGGAAGGAAGGGAGAAAGAGAGGGAGACAAACAGCAATGTATGGTTGCCTCTCACATGGCCCTCACAGGGGACCTGGCCCGCAACCCAGGCATGTGCCTCGACTGGAAATCGAACTGGGACCCTCTGGTTCCCAGCCCGTGCTCAATCCACTGAGCTACACCAGCCAGGCATATGTTTTTTACTAAGATTTTTATTATATCATGACATATTTAATTATTTTATGTATTTTGAGTTTACTTGTGTGTGTAGCATAAGTTGGTGGTCTAGTTTCACATTTTTGCGTGTACCAGTCCAGTTCTCCCAACAACATTTATTGAAGAGGCTGTTTTTACTCCATTGTATGCTCATTCCTCCTTTGCCAAATACTAACTGACCATAGAGACACAGGTTTGTTTCTGTGCTCTATATTCTGATCCATTGATCTATGTGTCTGTTCTCATGCCAGTACCAGGGTGTTTTGATTACAGTGATCTTGTAGTATAGTTGATATGAGATATTATGATCCCTCCTACCTTGTTTTTCTTTCTCAAGATTGCTGAAGCTATCAGAGGTCTTTTTTTGGTTCCATATAAATTTTTGGAGTATTTGTTCTCGATCAGTGAAATATGTCCTTGGTATCTATAGATGGTTTTGGGTAGTATGAATATTTTACTAATGTCAATTCTCCCAATCCATGAACAGGGTATATGCTTGTATTTATTTGTATCTTACTCAGTTTCTTTCTTCAAAAACATAAATATTTAAAGAAAAACCAGTGAACACCTAGGAAGAGTATTGAAGAAATGCAACAACAACTCCAGTATAAATGACAATCAAGCAGGTATTAAAGCAGGTAGAAGGACAAAAGGATAATATAAGAAAGGGAAAAGAATGTGAGATGACTTTCAGATAGAAAGATGGTTTTGAGAGGATGGAGGGAAATGAAATAGTAAGAGTGAGGAATAGTGTGTAGAAAGGGAAAAGGTAAAATTTTAAACAAAATAAGAAAGAGAAGGATAAAGGCCAAATGAAGTAAGAGAAGGGAAGAATAAAAGAAGAAATAGTGAAATGATAGGGAAAAAAATTGAAGACAAAGAGGCAATGTTAAAAAGCTATGCAGGAGAGAAAAATAGTGCTAATAATAAAAATGAATAAGGTGGAATTCATCTCAGCAGAGTCTGGTGTTTGTTGGCCTACTGCCTTCTTCAGAATCCATCTCTCATGTCAGTTGTCCCAGTCTTGCTTCAGGCAGCCTGTTTAAGGCTACAAGCAATTCTCAGTCTGTGGCTGTCACCTTCAGGTGTGTCTGGTCCTCACACTTCTGCCCTGCTGGCTTTTTATCAGCACAAGGCCCAGGAGTGGTTCATCTAGTGTCCAACAGCATTGCATGCACAACCTCCACCTGCCTCCAGAGGGGGATTCTGGTATGATGAGGAGGGTGGGATCCCTGGGTCAACCCCCAGAAGGTACTGTTCAGCATTCATGGAAGATAGTGGTTATATCCCCTGTCCGTGCACCACGCATCTTGGTCTGCCCCAGATTATTTCCACTATTGCATAGTTTCTGATGATTTAGCTGTCTGTTTCATTTGTGGGGCCAATCTGTATAAAAGGGTCAGCTTTTTTCTGCTTGGTGCTGATGGCAGCTCTGTGTGAGAGCTGAGGCTGGGCGGGGCCCTGAGTAACTCCTGCTGCACCAATTTCTAATCTCTCTGCTCAGCTGCTTTCAGTTGAATATGGACAGAAGAGGAGACAGCAGAGTATCTGATTAAAGGTCATAAAGGGCTCCTTTGGAGATGCCTTCTTTTCCATGTGGTACTCACCCAACAGGGGTTCTTGAGCCTAGCCTCACTGTTCTGCAGGGATTTCAATCCTGCAGGTGAAGGATGGGTACAACTTCCCCTTTCCAGAGGTTTGTATTCTGTGGTTTGGGTGGCCCTGCCTGGATGCATGGAATCCCAGGTGCTCAGCTGTAGTCAGTCCAGTTCCTGGCTCATTGCTCTCCAGGAGGCCAGACCCAAACCCTCCATTTTGCACACAGTGGCTCAAGTTGCCAGCCATGCTATGTGGGGCCTCCAAACCCCTTCATCATGCAGCCTCTACTCTTCCTGACCAGCTGGGTTCAGTGGACATGATCCATGCTTTGAATCTGGCCTCTTTGTTGGCAGGGCAGCTACGTACATGCATGGGTTCCCTACTTAGCCATGCCTTAGCTCTCCTCTTTAGAAAAATCCCTATGTGGCACCCACACTGCAGGTCTGAACCACTTCCCTGCTCTCTGTGCACTCCATATCCTCAAAAGTCAAAAAGTCTTTCTCAGTCAGGGGTGGCCACAGCCTTCTAGTTCCTCAGACAGCCTTAGGAGCCAGAATTTCTCTCCTGGACGTTCCTGGTTGATGCTGAAGCCTTGGGCATGCTGCTCACTGTGTGCACAGCCAGAGTCTCCCAGACTGCTTATACCCTCCCAAGTCTCTCCCGGTTAGGACCGGGTGTCCCCTCTGTAGGACTGAGGTGCCTGCTCCAGGAGGGCAGGCGCTACCAAGCTGAGCTTTCTCTCCTCTGCCTTCTCCTTTGCTTCAGGCACCCTGTGCAAGGTATTTCCTCTTCAACTTGTAAAGTCTCTTACTGGGCAGTGGGATACCTCTTCTGCAATTCTTGGCTTCAAAAATTCATATCAACTAAAATTCCATTGATTGTTCAGGTCAAATGTTGGGAGGTAAGTTGAAAATCCACCCTGGGGACATGAGCAAGTGGGATCAGCTTCCACCTACCCCCATCTTTCATATCTACACTTCTGTTATACATGAAATGACTTCATGAAGTAACCTCTTGCTTATAGTTGTCAGAAAAAGGCAAATATAGATACCAAAAAATGTTGGTAGTCATATAGTACAATACTGGCTCCATTTTAACTTTTTTTTAAATTTTATACAGAGTACAAATTCTTCAACAGAGAGCAATGCTTGAGAAATTTAGAGTATATTGTTGAATGAACTGGTGTTATATGAAAAGCCTGTCTGAGATTGTGCCCTTTAAAGAAGATAGTCTAAGAGATCAGCAACTCAATTCCAATTTTTTCCTTAGAATGAGTTAGAGTACCAACGTACAATGCACTTAGATAGAAGTCAGTAGTTCCATACACTATCACTTTCTCTGAGGTCTTTTATTGCATTACATCCCATGCTTTTGCCAAAAGCTGTTACAATAAATGGTCACATGGAAATGAATCTGCCATTCACCACAAAGCTGTTGTAAGGAACATGGGGAACTATATTTCTTATGTAAGATCCCAGGTGAAAAATTTATTTTGACATTTAATTCCGGCATGACTTTTAATTTTCCTAACTAGGTAGCATATTTTCCAAAGAAAACTGTCTTACATAACTTTAACCCAAAGATGCAGCTCAATGGCTAAAAGAATAGGCTGTACAGACCGGCTCTATCAGCACGCATTCTCGATGTGACCTACGTAAGGGTTTGTGTTTTGTTTGTTTTATAATCTTCTGTAAGACATCATTCTCGCTGTGCTTGCTCCTGAAGAGGAAATCCAATTTTTTTTTTCAGGATTATGGCTTTTGGGAGTCTATTGACTCCTTTTAGTATTTATTCAAGATTAAACTCATATTATACTTCCAGACTAAACTACCGATATTTTCTTTATTGATAATACAGGAAATGTTATCCCTTGTCCCTTTCCCTCTGCCTTCAACAACATTCCTCGCCACAACTGCAGGGCTCTGTGACTCGGAAAGTTCGCTTTAGGTATTGTCAAATCAGTACAGCAGTAAGGGCAGTAATTCTTAGCATTGTATAGTATTAAATCCCTGGGTTTAGAAGAAAACATAGACATTATTTTAATCCAATCACTTGATAGAATCCTATCCAGAATACGAGTTTGTATGTAATAAGCTAGGCAGGCACCCTGGGATGCAGGAGATGGGGGGTAATGAGATCAAGTCTGACTTTAGAATATTTCAAATAGCAGTTTTTTTAAGTCTAGAAAGCTATATTGAGACTACTTTTGAGCTGTAACATTGCATGTATTCTCACCAACACCAGTGCTTCCACCACATTAGCTGGAAAGGAAGTTGGCAAAAATGCCCAGCACAATGATCACCACAGAGCCTCACAATGAAACAATGTTTCAGTCACCGTTAGGCCTTTGTGTTTACAGCAGCTGAACCTTCAGTCATGCCCAAATCCCACCTGCTAAAGGGGTGGATTCCTTATATGCCTTCGGGCCTTCTCCCACTGACGAATATTTATTCTTATTCCAGTCTATATTAATTATCATTGAAGTCATCTAGAGTCGAGGGTCAAGGTAATAGCCTGAGATAAGGCGCAAACTCAGACTTTAATCCAAAATTTACACATCAAACCCAATTTCTTCCCCTGCTTCATAATTTTTATTTTTTGTACCTCCTGGTTCTGTCACATTGGCACCAAAAATTCAGTATGTCTAAGGTAGTGGGTAATCTTCAAACACTTCTGCTTTCCCCACTTGGCTTCTCTGTAAGTTTATGCTGATTTACATATCAGAAATCCTCTCTCTCACTTAAAACTTCGCATCCAAGAGATCACCAAATATCATAATTTATACCCTGTAAATGTCTTTAAAATTTACACGTCATTTACCTTCTCTTCTTCTCAGTCATTTAGTTCTAGTTCTCTAGGTCCCATGTAATGTTTCTCTTACATATTATGACTTTAATCTTTGGCTACTTCTAAATGCAGAGAATACCATTCTAAAATATCTATTTTATCCATAAATTCCCACAATTTTTTCTTATATTGTAGTTTAAAAAACCCATGTGTAGAAATGAATGTGTTAATAAGCTTGAGTGTAGTAATTATTTCATTATATATGTATATCAAGAATGGGTTGTCCTATTATATACATACTATTATATATATACTATTTTTATTAAACTATATATGCTTGATAGAGCCTTTTGTAATGAAAAAAGGGAAAGATAACAATACTGACAAAAAAATAACAGCAGCAACAACAATAAAAATCCTCAGCAGGAAAGTAACATTTTCTGGCCTAGTTCCTGTTGACTTTTCTATCATGATCTCCCACTGCTTTCTCTACATATTTGATATTTCCAAGTGCACTACCTTTTCTGATACCTGTTGTTCTTACATATGCTATTACCTCTGCTAGTTAAGATCTTAATCCTAAGTCTTGTTCCCTTATGAATCTTTTATCTGTTTTTCATGCTCCAATTCAGGTATCGCTTTCAGATATCTGCCCTTGACTATCCTCCGCCTTCATGAATTCCCCTCCCCACCAGGATCCCCGACATCCACACAGGCAGGCAGTTAGGCAATCACCCTGCAGTGTTTATTCCTTTAGAAAAGACATAGTTATATTTGAATTTTTCAAAATGTTTCTTCACAACACTAAATGTCTTGTGGGCTGACATCATGCCTTATTAATATTTGAACCCCCGTGCCCTGGTACATAATGGGCTTCCAGTTCTTTTCTCCAGCATTCCCCCTCTCTAATCAATTCCAGTGGAAGTTTCTTTTGGACTACAGATCCGGTCATGTTATTCACAACTTGAAAACCTTCACTCAGCCTTCACCCTAACAGATACATTCTAAACTACTTGGCATGGCATGAGAGATCCTACAAAATCTGGCCCCAATATAATTTCCTCTTACTATCAGCACATCTGACACAGTTTCCCAAATACACCACCCGCTATCTAAAATTCCTATTTCTATTCATGCCATTCACTTCATCTTGTTCAGCTTGTACATCTAGAAAGGTGCTTGGAAAATAGGAACTAAATAAGTATTTGTTAAAAAAATAGAAATAAACGAAAGATTGAATATGTTAACTTCTTTCAGACTATATACATGGTAACAATGAATAGCCATAACAATATATTTCTGCTTAGAAACTGACAACTCACCACTTCCATGGAATTGAAATTTTGACAACACAGGTGATTCTACCATAGAATTCTAAAGTAATGAGGGAAACAAGGATAAATATTAGAATGAGACATATTTCATTTCTTTGAAGCTTCTGTGAATTTTCCAGGAGATTGATATAGTTTCAAGGGTTAAATCATCTTTCTTGTTAGTTTTTTTTTTCTTTTTATCTGCCATGTTATAGGTAAAAGAAGTGAATCCATGGCTTGTTTATTAAGACAACAAACAAGCAAATGACAACTAATATATGTTAAGTACAAAAGGTAGTATCATTTTTCTGTGTGGCAGCATGAACTGTAATATTGTGTTATTATTTTATTGGGTAATGCTCTATATCCCTACATCACTCACCTCATACATACACATCTGCTCTTTGCGACCCAGATCCATTCCCCCTCCATTCTTGTCAAGACATCCCTTCTGCATTCATCACGGCCATGAACAAGTCCATGTGTTTTAAAGCAATGAACACATTATATTTCCCTGAAGACATGGACGGCTCAGATTTAGGCACTGTCCCTTTGACAGTATTATCAGGAAATTTCAGAATTTTTCTATATTACCGTGTTATCACATCTATGTCTTAGTGATACTTTATAAAATGGATTCCTAACTTTGAGGAACATATTTGTCAGACATACAGTGTCAAAGAAAGAAAAAGAATAACTTACCAAATGTTTTATATAATGTTAGAGTGTTTGTTCACATTAATATTTTAACAATCTGAAAATCGTCACTCTGCATTTGTTAACTTAAGAGGGTCATCTGAATCTTTGAAGATCAAATTTGTCATACTATAATATACAATAAAAATAATGTGCACACTAAAATTTTCTCTAATATGGAAGAGATGATGCGACAAACAAAGTGCAATAAAGCCTAAGGAAGAATCAATTCAGAACATATTTAGGTGAGATAATTAAGAATGTTTTAAATTAGAATTGCATATAATGCCTGTGCATGCCAAGAGAATCTATCGTATTAAAAAATTAAGTCTACAGCCTCATAGTGGGGATTTTTTTGTGTATCAGTTATTTTTAAATCAACTATACAGCTTGTTTTATTTCTAAAACCATTGGTTAGATGTTTACAAGATGCATCTACATATATTTTTACATATAATTCTGAATATATTAAAATACCATTAATGAGACGAAAATCCAGTCATGTTTTCTTTCATAAATCAGCAGTACAGACTTTAAGTTACTGAAGTATTCCCTTTACCCTTATTTAAAACACAAATCAACCCCAACATGTGTTCCCATTGAAAGAGGAGGCTAATATTGAATTATTGATAGTTATCCTAACTGTAGTATTCTTTTAAATCTTGGAATTCAAATAGTTCATATCAATCTCTTTCACATTTAGATTCTTTTTCTGGTTTTTGATCCCTAAAGTTCAGTCTAATACCACAATTGGGTGATTTCAGGGTGAGGAATTTAATTTTAAATAATTCCTGCACTGTTATCTCCTGGGTTTCAATTTGAATTCTGTCATCACTCAATTAACATTGAATTGTCTTCCTTTTTGTTTCTAATGTTCCCAAAATTTCTAGATCTCCTTTTGCCTTTATCCTTTGCAACAGGTACCTTTGGGTATTAACCCCTGACTCTTCACAGCCGTCAGGGACTGAAACTGATTAGATTTTCCATCAGCCCTTGGACAAAATATGCTTGAAGTACCCTCAAAGTAGATTATGTAATGTGAGTAAAAAAAATAAGACTGAGATGTAAACAATAAAAGGACATCAACATTTAAGGATTAGACAGATGAAAAGGAGTTACCAGAAAAATCTCATTAGTGTGGAAATTAGCATAGGAACATATGAATTAACTTAAAAAAGAGTTTTTAGAAGTAAACCAGTTTAAACCATGCCAGGAGATTCAGAAAGATAAATAACACAAATAATGAGTTGAGAACCTGGAAAATTGGATTTAAGCAATGAAGAGCTCCTTGCTAGTGGAGTCTGAGATGAGTCAGCTTGAATTCACCAGCTCTGCCACTTACTTAGTTGTGTGGCCTTGGGCAAGTCACTTAAATTCCATGGTCCTCAGTTTTTATATCTGCAAAATGAGTATCATATGAGTGATTTTCTCATATCGTTATGGTTAGTATGCGTTAATATGTGTAACGGACTTAGAACAATGTTTGGCACATAACTACATAAACAGTGATGTATTTGGAAATGTACTACCCAATTTCCCCTTTCAAGGAAGGAGGTGTTACCCTAGCTTCTTGGGAAACTGTTTTAGTATTATCCCCTCCGGGATTTACTTCTGCTACAGAGATGCATCACACCCAGAACTGTGCTTTTGTAGAGAGAGCTTATATCAAATGACTGAGCAAGAGGAAGAATAAAGGCCAAACCATTTCAGATCAGCACTGAAGGTCTCTGATGGCTGTGTTAGCTCAACCTTTCCATGGGGGAGACTGAGCCTGTTGGCTCAATTCTGCTTCCCTTTTTTTTCCATGTTGCTGACTCAGAGGACCCTTGTCTACTGTAAACATCTTGAACACTAAACTTGGCCTTGAAATCTGCTTCCCAGTGAACTCCAACTATGGCAGAAGTGTAGTTTGCTTTTGCATTTGTAGTTGCATGGATGAATAGTTAGATAGCAGCAGTAGCACTGGATTTTTTTGTTCTTTGTATTTAATGAGATTGTATTATTAGAACTATATTAGTGTGAGCCCTAAATAAAATTTTGAAAATGAATTTATTTTAATATTTATAAACATAGTAACTACCAGAGTGTTTGCACAGTAAACAAAACCTATTTATTTTGATAAAGTTTTAAGGATTTCCTTAAAAGCCATATATAAGAAGAAATAGCCTTTAAAAAATAGATAGTAGACAGTAACTTGTACATACTATAATTGACCACTTTCATTAAGTAATACCTTTATTCACATATCCTTGCATGATAAAAATTATTTATTGTTGGTAAATTAAAATAACATCAAATGTTGCATGCAAATTATTGGAATGTTCATTATAATGAACATAGCATTAAAAACAAATTTGAAATTGGAAGAATACATAGAAACTAGAAACATATTGAATAATTTAAGGTTTCTAAAGCAAACAAGAAATGGTACAGGGGGTTTCCAACATAATGAAAAGTTATTACAAACCTATGGACACTGAACTTTTATTTTAGCTCCTCAATGACACTCTCTAACTTAAAAATCTCTCTTTCCCTAAGATCCTGTCAAGAACCTTATTTATTTTTTCTAACTGCATTTAGTAAATGTTTACCTTAATATGATTGTGAAAACTTTATACTAGTAAGTTTTGTGTAAAGATATAAAACACCAGAAGGTGCATGGGGATAATTTAGTGATTATATTCTTATCAATTCTCTTTCTGAGGAGGACTCAGGACAAAACCATAAATGGCTCCAGGTTACAGCATGAGTGATTTAAGTTGACCATAAGACAGACTTTCCTGATGGGCAATGGCTGTTAAACATTGAAAGAGGTTTCCAAAAAGAGTTTGTAGAACAGAGTAGAAAAGTGGTAACTTTAAATAGGGTCTATAGCATATCCTAAATTGTTGGTTGAACAATAGCCCCACCTAATGAGATATAAATGCATGCATTTGTGTGTATGTTGTGTGTATGCGTGTGTGTGTGAGACAGAGAGAGAGAGAGAGAGACGGGAGATGTATCTCAACATTTTTCCAGCCCTTATTATATTTAAAGTATGATATTCTGATATGCAGGCTATGTTCCTTGAAAAAAATTAACAACACAGTAAACACTGGTTAAAACCACTTAATATCAGCCAGTTTAAAACTATCTTAATGTGATAGATAAAATATTATTTTAAGTAAACTTAGCTTATTCTAAATATCTAGAGCTAACTTTCAATTTTGCTAGTATGTAAATGAAAGCGATGTTTGTCTAAATAATGCCTATTTACTACATAATTATTCTTTATTGAGTTTTAAAAGATGCATTTCCCTGCCCCCCACCCCCCCGCCAATCCTTATATCTAATGGGTTACTGCTTTAGATATGTATTGTCTTTTACTTAGGGCAGAGATGGAGTGAAAGTGGGGAAAATATTAATAGAAAGAGGTAACTTATCTGGGTTATATTTTTCTTTAACATCGAGCTCTCCAGGTTTCACAGAGAAAATAGTGGAAGGAGCTCTGTAACCGAACTCCTGGTGGCAGTTTTTCTGCCTAACCACTTGTTCTGTGGAGCTGGGTGGAGCAAACTCCGATAAGCATTCTGCATTGCTCTCAGAAACACTGACTGTGGCCCACCCTCTTCAAGCCAAATTTCCCTTGCTAAGGGTTGTTTACATTGTTGTAAGTTTGCCAGCTTTCACATGGATTCACCCCAGCAACATGACAACCTTCTAAATGTATGCTTTATGACATCGTTATTGTTTTACCAACATACAAGAATGAATCAGTGTCTTTGAATACATTATAATGAAAAGTTTAGAAAACCACGATTGGAATTCACAATGAAAACATATGGTTCTTTAATGGTAAGGCAACAAGATTTAATGAAAAGACAGTTCTCTTTTTCTTTTTCATAATTCTCATAAGAGAATCCAAGAATAAAATGTCAGCAATAGAACTAATTTTCTAGGGGAGAAGAGTATACACAGAAACCATTATAATAACTTAAAAACTTCTAAGTCAAAGCCAAATTTTATTCAAAATAAAGAAAATGTTCAAAACAAATATTATCAGCTGAAATTCTAAATGCATTTGGGCAATCACAATTAGTAGATTCATGAAAACTTAAAGCTTCTTTTGAGATAATGGAGTTTATTAAAAACAAAAGCAGGAGAGAAGAAAAACGTCCTAACCTTTAGTAAGTGATCACTGGCATCAGTTTGGTGATTACTGAAAGACTATAAAACTGTAAGCAAAAACTTCCATTACCATAAAATAAGATTTACTAAGACATTTAAATTATTAACTCATTTATTGGGATTCATACGCTGAAATTCACATCACTATTTTCTTGTTTCTCTTTTCATTCTCCCTCCCTACATCCACCTCCATACTTACAACAAATTCATCAAATTAGTATTAGTACATAGCTGGGCTAGGAATAATTTAGGTTACATGTTTATCCTGAGAACAAAATAATTAATTAAAAAACAACTAATTTGAGAAAAATTATCATTCTTATCACTCTAAAATGTAGCAAATGTTGCATAATGGAAACCAAATCTAGTATATAACTCAGGCAACATCTCTTCCTAAAAGCTTCTTCTAAAAGCAGTGTTTTTTTTTTAACGATATTTTATTGATTATGCTGTTACAGTTGTCCCACTTCCCCCCCCTTCTTGCCCCCCACCCCCTTATCCCCCCTTTCCCCACTCTTTAAAGCAATGTTCATCAGATTTTTTACCTGCTCACTTCTTTTCAGGGATATCTATTTGATGATGACTTCTCCAAGATGGGAAACTATTTTTCTTCTATACCAAGCATTATTGTGTTAACTTTGTATTACACCTACTTCAGCCTGGCCAATTCATCCACCCATTTCAGTAAATTTTACTGAGTACCAAGGAAATACTGGCTCTAGAGCCATAATTCAGGGTTCTATTTCAAAGATCCAACATAAAATATGTGTGGCAGGCACATCAATTGATACAAATACAAGCACAAGGGATGAAGGAAACAACTGGGAAAGAAACTGAAGAAGGCCAGGTCCTGGAAAGCCTCAAAAAGTAAGTAAACTGGATCTGAATTTTGAAGGATAAGCAGAAACTAGTCAGGGAACATAAGTGTATTGGCTTGGCACTAGGGAATGCAGGAGGCAAGCATCAGATCTCTCAGACATGGAGCAAAGAATACGCCAAAGATCGGAATGAACAAGGCCAGATGTTGGTTTGTTTGTTTTTCCTAGAAACTACAGTGATTGATGTAACTTAGTGTGAAGTGTACAAGTTGAAGGATGATGTGGAAAAATAAGATATAGAATGAATATGACTTTGGGATTTAGTAGACACGGAACAGTAGAAGAATCATGTAACCTGAGTAGAAGTGTGGCAACTGGTTTGGAAGGGCCAACAATGGTGAAGAGATAACTCCACTTCATGGATGCTAAGCCCTTTCTGAATTACATAACTTAAGTTCTTGAACCTCAGCTCTCTCACCTGCAAAAAAAAAAAAAGTGGCTACATTTCAAAGTTGCTGTGAAGATTAGAGAATAAGTATAGAAAGCAGCTAGTACAGTGACAGATATATATTAGGCACTTATCAAATACATACCCTTCACCAACTCCTAGCCTCTGGAAAGTTAGTCTCCAATTCTATAAGGAAGATGATTTTTCTCTATAACATAATTGCCCTGTCAACCTCTCTCATGACAGCCCACTGTTTCACACGAGCAAAGAATGAGGAGGTAGCTCTCCTGTTGGGAACTGATTAACATGCGTATTTCTGTGCTCAGAAATGAAAATATGTCATTTTTAAATACCTATCTCAAAGACAGATCACATATTGCATGCATTACGAAGCTTGAACTAAGAATCTGGGCACAAATAGTAACTCAAAAAAACCCTCATACTCCTGTTTTCCAGACAATCACAAAGCCACTGTGTCTGCTAGAGTCATCCCATTAATGAATGCCTGCTGGTACTGAGCAGGTATACATATATTTTTACAGGTGGATAGATTGTTAGTTTCCAAGTTGGCTTGCCATAATGAATGATATGTAAGTGTGAATATCAGCTGTGAAGTTGTTCACATTACTAGTTTTTCTTTCTTGGCTATCATTTCATAAGACAAAATCAATGAACCAAATAAGTGAAAAATGTGCATGTGCATGTTTGGATGTGTTTGCATTTTCTACCCTTTCCTCCTATACCCTGTTCTCCAGTTGGTGTTAAATTTCACAAAGGCAGAAGAATTTCTTTCTCATAAACACTTTTTGCTTGACCTCAAATTAGGCTTTGAAGAAGAAAAGAGCATTTTAAAATGCTTTCAGAAAAATAATATTCTTATGTAGAAGACTTAATATTTTTTCAAAGCTATGACTAAGGAAATATTCAGGAAATTGGCAACTGGACAGACTAGATGGAATTGTCTCCCTTATGGAATACAGTGTTAATTTCAGGCAAATTTAACTCATGATTGAGTGGCAATTAAGTGGTGTAGAGACTGCTAGTCTGGGTTAAATAATTTGTAAGGCTTAATTAATTGCTGGGACAACTGATAGTCCTGTCAAATTGGCAAGTAAGTTCATTGATCTTAAAATTCAGTTGAGCTCAAGAGAAAGATTGACAAAATAATTTGTAGACTGTGACAGAGATAGCTGGAGGAAAGTAATGTGTGAAGGAAGAGCAAAAGATATACCTCCTGAAAAGATAAAACTGAGATAATATTTCAAAGAAATGTGCCCACATATGTCCAGAGACAAGACCCCAGGAACCAATGTCTACCTTTTGCATGGACTTTACATAGGGAGTTGTAATATGCTTTTAATGATCTGCTTTTCAGTTTATACTGAGCACATGATAAATATCTCAAATTTTGTCTCAGCCCTGACTGGTGTAGCTCAGTGGATTGAGCGTGGGCTGGGAACCAGGCGGTCCCAGTTCAATTCCCAGTCAGGGCACATGCCTGGGTTGCGGGCCAGGTCCCCATGAGGGCCATGTGAGAGGCAACCATACATTGCTGTTTCTCTCCCTCTCTTACTCCCTCCCTTCCCTTCTCTCTAAAAATAAATAAAAATAAAATCTTTAAAAAAAAAATTTTGTCTCAAATTTTGAAAGCAGAAATTGCCACACATCTGACCTGAATATGGGGCATTAAATGCCTTCTTTTACATTAAATGACAGCTTTTAAGCTTCCATATAATTCTCTTAAGGTTAAAATGAGGCTTCTCCATTCTTCTTTTTTATATCAAGTAGAAATGGGTATTCATTTGTTATTTTGCTGTATTTTCCCCATTACCATTTATCCGCCCTGTACCCTCTCCCGCCTCCACTCGCCTCCTTCCCTGCTGCAATCACCACACTGTTGTCTGTGTCCAAGAATTCTTCTCTTTTTTTCCTTTTTTCTTTCTTTCTTTTTTTTTTTTTTGTTATTTAGGCTGTAGTCTTGAACTCTTTTACAAACTAAAGACTTCTTGACATGCAAAGTTGCCAACCACCCCTCAATGATGATTTTAATTGATGGATTGATGGAACTCATTTTTCAATGATTGGTTGTGTGACAAAGGAAAACAATGGGCAATTTCCCACTTCTCCCAAGGCTTTACAAATGAGAAATCCTGAAGCCTGAATGACGTGATTGAATTGTGGTATAGCACTTCTGATCATTTTAGTGTTTTTATAATCAGAAACACCCCTGATGCCCAATCTGTCGGGGAGAATACTACATCATCTATAGAGAGGGCTAAACTAATCACATTATCCATGATATATTTTATGAGTTTGCATAGAGTATATAAGTAGTAAGCATTGAATTTGAAAGGCAATAATTAGAAAGAAGGGACAGAATACTGATTTTGGTGAAGCAGTCCCAAAACCAGAAATCTGGATAAACTCAGATACTTTGTATCAGATAACTTTTCAGTGCCACATCAGATCATCTCAACATCATATGTCTCCATTATACAGAATAATTTCTCCTCCGTCATGTCCTACATCTGGCACAGGGCTACTATGCTCAATTCTGTGTGAATTCTTCCCTGAACTCCAAAGACTATCCAAAGCAAAAGTTGTGTCTGTGGCCTTTCTGAATATGTTTCTTTTGAATGGGTGTTTAGTTCTTCTTGTTTAGTTTGCTTTTTAGATTCAATTGTTCATAGATATATATTTATTATCATTTTATTGTTCATAGTTTTGATCTTTTTCTTTTTTGTAAATAAGTCCCTTTAACATTTCATATAATAATGGCTTGATGGCTGCAGGATCAAGATGGAGCCATAAATAGACACACATTGCCTTCTCATGCAACCACAAAAATTACAACTAAATCTTAAAACAAATAACATTCAGAACTGTCAGAAAATCAAACTGGGTGGAAGCCCGAAAACCAAGGATTTAAGGGAGTCACATTCATCCCGACAGGTAGGAGGGGCAGAGACATGGAGACAGGGTGGAGAGAGAAGGAGATGCAGGGTAGCATGGAGATGTGGCAGCAGCAGCACAATGGGCAGCCTCACATTTATGTGTGGGGGATAAAAATCAGGAGGGGTACTTTTGGAGTGAGCAATCCCAGCCCCAGGCCAGATGGCACATCCCAGGGTTCAGAGCTGGAAAGATAAATCTCCATAATTTTTGGCTATAAAAACCAGTGCTGGGTGGGATGGTGGAAGAAACTGTTGGATATCAGGAAATTCTTCTTAAGGAAGACACACAGTATTAAAACGTATGAAAACCCAATCCACTCTGGGATTCAACATTAAGACAGCAGTTGGAAGGATGCCAGTCGCATAAGGGGAGTGGGTTAAGTGTCTGGAATGGGGCAAGTGCTGGGCAAACCTTCAGAAGCCTGGTAGCAGCACAGTCCCTTTTTGAGCCCTCCCACAACACAGCCACAAAGCAATAAATTGGGTGGCCTCACCCTCGTGATTACCTAAGGCTTTGCCCCACACGATATGCAGGTACCTTTTCTACAATAGGCCATACCACTAAGACAAGGAGTCAAAGCAGGTCTACTAATACACAGGGAAGCTCCCAAATTGAGAAGACAAAGAAGTATGGTCCAAGTGAAAAAAGAGAATGAAACTCGAGAAGAATAACTAAATAAAATGGACATAGCCAACCTATCAGATGCAGAGTTCAAAACAATGGTGGTCAGGATGCTCATAGAACTCACAGTATGGCAATAACATAAAGGAAGAAATGAAGTTTACACTAAGAAGAACAAAGAATAGTCCATTGGGAACCAACAATGAAGGGAAGGAAGCCAAGATTCCAATCAATGATTTGGAACATAAGGAAGAAATAAACATTCAACCAAAACATCAAGAAAAAAAAATGAATTCAAGAAAATGAGGATAGTATATGGTGCCTCTGGGGAATCTCCAAACATACCAACATCTGAATCATAGGGATGTGAGGAGAAGAGGAAGATCAAGAAATTGAACATTTATTTGAAAAAATAATGAAAGAACACGTCCCTAATTTGGCAAAGGAAATAGACATACAAGTCCAGGAAGCACAGAGAATCTGAAACAACTTAGACCTGAAGAGGAACACATCAAGACACGTCATTATTAAACTGCCTATGGTTAAAGATAATCTTAAAAGCAACAAAAGAAAAGCAGAGAGTTAACCACAAAAAAGTACCCATAAGACTATCAGCTGATTTCTCAAAAGAAACTTTGCAGGCTAGAAGGGACTGGCAAGAAGTATTAAAGAGTGATGAAAAGTAAGGACCTAAAACCTAGGTTACTCTATCCCGCAAAGCTGCCATTCAGAATGGAAAGGCAGATGAAGTACTTTCCAGACAAGGTAAAGTTAAAGTAGTTCATCATCACTAATTATTACATGAAATGTTAAAGGGACTTATTTAAGAAAAAGATAAAATTATGAACACTAAAAAGGTAACAGATTCACAACTATCAACAACTGAATGTAAAATTAAAAAACAAACTAAGCAAACAACCAGAACAGGAATAGAATCATAGGTATGGAGATCATTTGGAGGGTTATCGGCGGGGAGGAGGAGGGGGATAATGAGGGAAGAGATGAAGGGATTAAAAAACATGATTGGTAGGTACAAAATAGGCAGGGGGATGCTAAGAATAGTATAAGAAATACAGAAGCCAAAGAACTTATATCCATGGCCCCTGGATATGAACTAAGGGGGTGGATGGCTGATGGGAAGGGAGCACTAAGTAGAGAGGGCAACAGGGGGGAAAAATCAGACAACTGTAATAACATAATCAATGAAATATATTTTAAAAAATGGTTTGGTGATGATGAACTCCTTTTCTCTTTTTTTCTGAGAAGTTCTTTATCTGCCTTTCAATTCTAAATTATATCTTTGCTGGATAGAGCAATCTCAAAAGAAACTTTCCAGGCTAGAAGGGATTGTCAAGAAATATTCAAAGTCATGAAAAGCAGGTACCTACAACTATGTTGTTGATGTAGATGTTTAGGGTTTCAGTTTTTTAAAAATATTTAAAGTCTGTAATTCTGTAATTCTTACTCTATTCCTTTATAGCTAAGGTGTAACCCCTGCCTTCTTACAAGATTTGCTCTTTGTCTTTTGTTTTTAGCAGTTTGAATATGCCATACCTAGGTATGTTTTTGTTGTTATTTGTTCTTTGTGTACCTTGAATATTTGGGGTATGTGACTCAGTTGGGTTCTCTTCCTAAAGGAATAACCAATGGGTAATGCTTACGAAGCATACAATAAGTATTTTGAATAAATTGTAGTCACTTAATTCTTATTCCCTAATAATAAAGTAAGCTCTATGAATATGCTAGATATTAGAAGGCTTAACTTTAACTGCAATAATTATTAAGGACATTGTATGTGCTATACTTTTAAGATATCTTTCCTAAACTACCTACTTTTTGAGTTGGTAAATGCGTTACAAAATGACAAGTACAACTCTAGGATGATTGAAAAATTCAGACAGAAGGTGAACTTTCTTGCTAGGATGACTGTAAAAAGAAAAATATAGAATAATAGAAAGAACTCAACTAACCCTATGACTTACTGTGATCAAGATGAAGTACCTAATCACTCAACAAATATTTATGAAGCTCCTTCTAGGTAACCACCATTTAATAATGCATTTTCCTCTACTCACATACAGTAAAATGTAATTTTACTTTCTCAATCAAGTAGAAACTGTTTATTTCTGATACCTACTTGTCAAGGATAAAACCAAAAGCATCAAAAATATGAAGTTCCAAAAATGTCATGATGCAATTTTCAGACCTGTTATATTTTAGGGTTATTTCTATTATCCTGTAAGATATTTTCTATACAGTATGTCCTTGGAACCATTCAAATATTACAGCCCAATATCTTTACCTTCTTCCCCCTCCTCCTCTTTCTTCTTCTTCTTCTTCTTATTATTATTATTATCATCATCAGTGTTTATAATAAAAATGTTTCCCAACTATACACACTCTTAAGATCCCAAACACATCTATAAAAAGTATAAAGTTGTGATACTCTGGGTGGGTTATACATTCAATATTGTGGCAAACAAAAATTACTCCCGCAGTTCTCTCAATTTCTGTCTGCTATCTCTGAAACTGCTTGTTTGTTTATGTAGAACAGATGAAGGTCTAGAAAACATTTGAGGGCAGGACAGGCCTGGACAAGAAGGATACTTTCATCAGTGCAATTATGAATGCATTTAAACTACCTTTCTTTTAAGCTATACTTGGCAGGATGAAAGGATTTCAATCTGGATTAAAGGGTTACATAATTAGTAAACTATTGTTTCATCTTAGAAAAGAAGGAAACCAATTCAGATTCTTTGTGTCTAGGGGTGAATGACAAACTATCCTTTGCAAGAATGCTTTGTTCCATTTAAGCTAATACGACAATACATTCATTTTTGTCAACCTTTTGCCATGGTCATCCTCTGTTCATCTTTCACACTGAACGCTTGGATATGCCTTGCAGACTATAAAAAAATGCATTCAATTGAGTTAAGTATCACCACCTTAACTTATAATTCTGATATGCAATCATTGCTGTAAATCATAAAAGATATGATAGCAAAAACACAGTAACAGAAAAACACAATTTTAATATAAGAATAAAAATACTCCTTAAAATTTTGATTTCTAGGGAAAAATACTGGAATCCTTTTTTAGTTATTTGTATTTTCATCATGGGTTAGAGACTTTGCTAAGGCTTAAAATTCCAAAGAATATTTCTACAAGTGTCTTATCGAATACCACTAGAATGGTGTTTACTTCCTTCTTTGCTCTTGACAAGTGGCAAGGGTAGACTTGGTTAGCTACTTCATTGGACTGTAGTGTTGAGCTGCCAAAGATATTTGTCTAAGAGAGCCTTACAAAGTGGAGCTTCTTGCTTTTGTGATCATATTCACATCAGAAACTACCCAATGTATAAACCGGGTAACATGACAGATTTTGACACTGTCATGCAAAAAGCATGTGATGATGCTAGATGAACTGAAACCTCAGAACTACAGAGCAGTTTACTAATGCAAAGCCATTCTAGGCATATAAATCTTTGAAAAGCAAAATTTGATGAATTTCTAATTCTATTAATTCAAATGTTTGAAGCTTCTCTTGTCATTTTTCTTCCTTATGCTTAAGGCTGCCTCTCTTCCAAACATTGTGAAGACTTAAAAATTTATTCACCAGTTGTCCTGTCTCACACATCCTCTATTTCATTTCAAATGTAAACCCCAGTAGACCACACTGGAAGCTTACCTCTGGCCATTGCCTCCCAGGGGCTCCTAGCTACTATCTCCATTCCCTTGCTTATCCTCACGTATCTTCTTACTTGGAGAAAAAATGATAGACTCTAAGATAAAACACTATTGCTAATTTAAAAGCACAATATTATATTTCTGGTGATTAATGTTTACTTATGTACTTCAGTGTATAGTTGTTCTTCAAGAAGTACTAATCTAAAGACAATACAAGCATGGAAACTGAAACCAGTTTGATTCACCTGGTAGAGAATTTGCTTAATTTTTCCCTGCCTCAGTTTTATTTTTAATTGTAAAATGAAGACAAGCATAGTGTTTAGAACAATAGCTGGCTCATAGCAAATACTATAGAAGTGCTAGTTTTTATTTGCAAAGAAACTAAGTAAAATCATTAAGGAAACATCTCCACTGAGTTATTTCTGGTTCACAGGTAAGATCTGTTTGAATTGGAAGACACTTGGTGATGCATCTTTGATCCCAAAACAATTTAATATACATAAATAGCTAACTTTAGTTTTTGTGCTATACAATTTACAGTTTCCTTGGATATGCGATTTGAAAATATATTATGGTAATGTTTTAATATGTGTGAATTGGAAAACAATGCCTACTCTGTGATATTAATTTTCTTGTTCAGTTTTTTTAGGAGTCAGCTTCCCTAAAGTGCTAGCAAATCACAGCAGATATATCTATCAACCAAATACAGTTTCATTTTCTTCTATTGTACAGCTCAGAAAAATGAGTTGGAAATAAATTAAATAATTATTTTCTGTACCAATTTTTGTTTAGGTATCCCTTGTTTCATATATTGTGTAATATAAATAAAATTTTAAAACTGCTTCATATTTTTCTAATATAAAGTATTTTCTGACTTTTCAAATTTTAAATATCACTGTGTTTCTCTAATTGCCAGATGACAACAATTTACCGATTACCTACTGTATGTTCAGCACTTCCCTAAATGCTGCAGGCAATTTTCAAGACAACACTGATCATTAAGGAAAACATTTGTGGAAAAATGTAGTGTGATATAGAACTATCAGATAAACAAAGTAATTATGCAGTTAAGAAAATATCTTTATCAAAATTGTTATTGGATCCCCAAATATGTAATGTGTGTGTATGTATATATTTATATATTTATGTAGTATATGATGTGTGTTTATATATAAAATATATATAAATATATATAAACATATATAAACACACACATATATAGTGTGTCTATATATACATATAAACTATAGATATTTATAACATATTTACTCTGTGAATAGCTGGCAACTGACAATAGATAAAAAAACAGGCCCATTCCCACTTGTTTACTTTAAAACTATAGGAATTTACCTTCTAGCCCTAATCATTAATTACTTGGGAAGGAGAAGGAGAATGGTTAATAAAATTGAAGATTTTCATAGAAGTTGCTACCTCCTCAGAAAAATACATATGCAACTTATTACATTCAGTGGGAACAAATGTGAGCCTCTCTTGCATTTTTTCCTAATTTTTTCAACAAATTTTCAGAAAACTAGATGGCAAGAAATACAAAGGGTATTTTTAATGATAAAAGAGAATTCTCAAATCTCTCAATATGAACTGTCTTAGACAATAAGTAATGACATTTCTAATTCCAACTACATATATAAATTATACTGTTGTTATTAAATGGTAACTAATTTCATTAAAATAATTGCATGTTAAATTTCACAAATATTTTAATCTTTTGGTGACTTATTTAATTCTGTTAATTCAAATTATTCTGTCATTTTTGTCCTACACATTTTTGTTTTTTTCTCTATTATTTTTGAGAAACTTGACTGATGTCAGACAAAAAAAGTAACTATGAGTATTTTGATTAATATGAAATGTGTGTTTAATAATCAACAAGTAATTTTCTTTTTAAAAATCTAATTATATTATTTTATGCTTATTTATGTTGCATACTATTTTCTTTCCTCAAAAAAAAGTAGAGAATATTAAAAAAAAAAAAAACTCAGAACTTTTCCTAGCAAATTTTTGTAAATATGTCAGATGGACTTCATAAATAAAAGTAAAGCAAAATGAGCCCGGCTGGTGTAGCTCAGTGGATTGGGCGCAGGCTGTGAACCAAAGGGTCCTGGTTCGATTCGCACTCAGGAAACATGCCTGGGTTGCAGGCCAGGTCCCCAGTGAGGGCCATGTGAGAGGCAACCATACATTGCTCTTTCTCCTTCCCTTCTCCTCTCTCTAAAAATAAATAAATAAAATCTTAAAAAAAATAAATAAAGCCAAATGAATGCAATGACCCAAAATTACTAAGAGAAGAAAAAATAGCAAGAATTTTAACCAATGTTTAGGAACGTAAAGGTGAATAAAGCAGTCATATACCATCTTCAGTTAGTAGTGTACTCATATCCCTCTGATCTCCTTGCCATTTTAATGCACATCGAAATCATGTCCTCACAACACACTGGATCTGATGAAACGATGCTTTCACATTATTCACAGGATGAGGGGGTGATAGATCCAAGACATTTTACAGTTTTCCACGTTTTCAAATAATTACTTGTGATAGCACCCCCTTATAGAAGTCTACTGGGCAATGAGCTTTAAGAACAGCATGAAAAACTACAAGTGAGAAAGTGATGGGTACAGTAAAGCAGTGGAGTCTTTGTTTTCATTGAGTTTATTCTATTTAAAGAGAGGCCATTAGTAAGTGTAAAATAGACTGTGCTAAATGTTACATAGAAAAAGAAAGCAGAGTAAAGAGACATAATGGTTAGGAGGATACTTTGATACAGATGCAAGAGAAATTTCTCTAGGACCTGAATGAACTTCGGGAGAGCCAAATGATGAAAAGTGTTCTAGGCAGAGGGTGCAGCATTGGGTATGTGAGAAGGGAACACATTTGCCTTGTTCGAGAACAGCAATGAAGCTGGAATGGCCAAAGTAGATGATAAACCAGGGCGCAGGAGGAGTGACAAAACTGCAGAAGTAGTAGTTAGAGGTGAAGTTGTTCTGGACAGCTAGCTCAGTTGGTTAGCATGTCAACCTGATTGGTCAAGGTGGTGGGTTTGATCTCTGGTCAGGGCACATACAAGAATTAACCACTGAATGCATAAATAACTGGGAGCAAACAATAGGTAGTTTCTCTCTCTCTCTCTTTCTGTCAAATCAGTTAAAAAAGAGTGATACCACGTGGGGCTGTTAAGCCTTGGAAGGGACATTGTATTTTATTTTAAACGTAAGAATCTGCTGGAGGATTTTGAGCAAGGGAGTAGTATGATCTGATTTACATTTTAAAACCCTGCTGAATGAAAGTTCACGGGTAAGGAATCATGCATAGAAGCAGAAAGACCAGGTAGGCTACTGGACTTGTGTTTATATCTCCTTATCTTTAAGTATTTGTTATGACTCTTTTGTTCTCAAAATAATATTTTATATCAGTACCATAACCTTATTATTTTCACTTATATATGGGACATTTTGGCACATAGGTTTATAAATATGACAGAAACAACAATCAACCAAAATCCCTAAAAATTAGTCCCCAGGTAATATAATAATTTTCTCATTTGTAACTATACTTTATGACTTTTGTAAACAAAAATGATATGTAAACATTACATAGCTAAAGTACATTTAAAAACTGTTGAATTAGTTATCAAAATGGCTGAATTTTAAAAAAATTCTTGTATTTTTTTTAAAGATTTTTTTTTTATTTTTAGACAGAAGGGAAGGGAGGGGGAGAAGGAGAGAAACATCAGTGTGTGGTTGCCTCTCACATGGCCCTCACTGGGGACCTGGCAGCAACCCAGGCATGTGCCCCAACCTGGAATCGAAGCAGCGACCCTTTGGTTCATAGCCCACACTCAATCCACTGAGCTACCCCAGCCAGTGCTGAAATATTTTAATAGCACAGTCAGCTATGACATTTTGAAATTTTGAAAGTAAATAAGAGGGATAGGAGAGGTAATAACTGATTTGTTTGCATGACTCAGATTTCCATTCATTGAAGTAACAAACTTGAATTACAGATAATCATCTCCCTATCAAATCATCTTAAATACATAAAGTTAACTCAATAATTTAATTAAATATATGAAGAGACAATGGCCTATTGATACATCCATTTTCTTATTTATTTATTTATTTATTGTTCAATTACTGTCATCCCAATTTTTCCACTATTGCTCTCCCCCTCCCTGCCACCCCACCCACCGCTCCTACAGTCAATCCTCATCCTGTTATCCATTTTTTCCTGGTTGTCGTTTTCTTTTCTCATTGAGTAGACAAATTAATTTTAATTAAAATAAGTATATTTTTTTAATGAAAGGAATGTCTATTTTAAATCAGCCATTACTACATTAAATTTATACTGGGTCATATGCTAAAAATGGAAACTGGTGTCATAATGGTCCTCTGGAAAACTTTTCTTTCCTAACTCAACAGTCTATGAAGATCATCATAAATCCTTAAAACAGTAATACAGAAACTGCCAATGATTGCATTCCTGCATGCTAATGAAGATGTGCAAGGTCAGCAAAGAACTCTAATGACAAGCATGAAGAAAACAGAACCAACCCATGGCCTGCCAGCACAAGGGAATCTTTACATGCAGACTTCAGTTTTCAAGCTTAAAAGTTGTCAAGAAGCTCCATTACCACATATTCCAAATGATGCACTGATTAAGAAAGGTCAGTATGTCTTTTGGGAAGTTGACAGTCTTGATATAGTAACTATGCAAAGCTACAAGTCTCTGGAGTAGTATTTGCGTCTAATCTATATGTTCATAGGAAATATAACTGCCAAGAATGCCATATTCATCATCTTGAGTAGTTTTATCAGCACTACCTGATGTCACACTCAAAAGAAAAATCACCAAAAATTTGCTTGGCCATTCAATCATGAATCCTTTTTGAAATGTGCTTGGGGCAAACCCTGTGTCTGGCCATCAGAATATAAAGATGAAAATAAGATACTGATCCTGCTTTCATTGTGCTAAAAAAAAAACCTGAGAAAAACAGGTACAGAAAATATTACAATATAGTGTGAAATTGCTTTGGTGGAAATAAAATAAAATATTAGGAAAGTGCTAAGTTGGCCTGGGGCAGTCTCCATTAAAAGTGCATCTGTAACCTATTACTAAGACCTTACAGAAGATGTAATTAAAGATGCTTATTTATGCATGAGGAAAAAAGGGTAGTTTTAAAATTCTCTAAAATCTTTATACTAACAACTTTTGTAATAAAATCCTTCAGTTATAATTCTAACTTTATTGATTTTCTATTATACTATATAAGCAAAAGTCATTTCTTCATAATATATAGGTTTCAAAAATATTTATTATATGTCTGTCAGATATGATTGCCTTTTCTAGCATATGGCAATAACATTGCAAGTAAAAATAGACATTTCTGTGTGATACAGCTTATATTCCCTAAGAGTAGGCTAGTAGTAAGCTTATTTTAGAATTTAACAAGCTGATTCTAATATATATGTGGAAAGTCAACAATCTAGAATAACCAAAATGATAAAAAGTAAAAAAGAAAATTATAGCACTTATACTACTTGAATTCAAGACATATTTTATATCTGTTTTTATTCAGTAGTTTTATACTTGCACAAGATAGACATATAGATAAATGCACAAAAGACAGTTCAGACATAGATTTGCACATATATGGCCAATTGTTTTTTTTTTTTTAAGTTCCAAGGAGATCAATGGATAAAAGAAAGTCTTTTCTATTTTTTCTCTCTCTCTTTTTTATTATTGTTCCAGTACAGTTGTCTCCAAAGAAAGCCTTTTTGCAAATGGTGCTGAAAAAATTAAGAATCCAAAAGGAAAAATAAAATGAGTATCTACCCTTCCCTCACATCATAAATAGAAATTAACACACAATGGATGTGAGCCTAAAAGTAAGAGCGAATGATAGTACTTTGGAAGAAAACATAATAGAAAAATCTATGTGACTTGATGTAGGTAAAGAGTTCTTAAATAGAGCATAGACATATAAGCTTTAAAAGAAAAAAATTCAGTATTATCAAAATTTTAAGAATTGCTCTGAAAAGACCTCATTAAGTAAAAAAGGCAAGTTACAGTCTGTGAGAAATTATTCATAATATGTACAACTGACAAAATATTTACATCCAGATTATATAAAAAACTGTTATAACTCAATCATCAGAAGATAAATGCCCTCAAAAGAAATATGCATATTTGAAAACACAGTTCCCAGAAGAACCTGTGAAAGTGGCTCTGTGCACATGTGATCTAGTGTCTTATCGGGCAAATGAAAATTTGAATCACAGCAAAATACTCTTATACTCCATGAAAATAGCTAAACTTAAAAAGTTAAAAATATTTAGTATTATTAATCATACAGAGCAACTTGAACTTAGACATGGCCAATGTGAATATCAACTATTACAACACACTGAAAACTAAAAACACCCTGGCGGTCTCTTAAAATGTTAAACTTTCACCTATTATTTGATCCAAGGTATTTATCCAAGAGACATGAACACATACTTAATTCAGATTAATAAAGTAAGACAGATATAGATGATAGATAGATAAATAGGTACATAAATATGTGTATATAAATAGATGGATGGCTGATGAGAGTTAAAAGTCTCAGATCTTAGAAATCAAAATACTGTTTTAAAGATGGTTTTCACAAAACATGTAAGCTGAACAACATTTCCCAAGATTAAACTAGAGAAATGCATTTGAATTATACATTGTTATTATGTCATCAAAAACAACATACTGCATCCAAGAAGCAAGTCAGAAATGGAACAAGCAACTAGAAGCCACATACTATACAGGTACTAAAAATATAAATGTTAAGTGTCTTAGAATACACAGTGTGTGTTGATTCAGGCAAGAGACAAGGTCAGAAACAAGGCCTGAGGTCAAAGTGAAGTTGATCTTAAATGGGAACTAGGAAACCTTGAAAGTAGAGATACCTACTTTAGATTAGAGCCACATATATCTGTCTGGGAAAGAAATATATGATTTGTCCAGCTTAAGGCTTAATATACCAGAGAAAGCGCAAGTATGGACACCTGACTGGGGTAAAATGTAAGGACTGAAAGATAAAAAAGATGGATTGTAGCAAGACCCCATTTATCAACAGGCAAAAAGAAAAAAAAATGAGAATAAAGCAGAATAGCAGATTGAGCTAAAGGAGATTAAATTGTAATAAGTAATACATTGAAATGCTAGAGTAAATTGAAACAGTTCTAGGAACCATATGAATGGAGGTCAGGCCCTAATTTAACTTTTAATCTAAACAGCAATAACAAAAGCAAGGGCCTAGAAGACAGCATGGGCGTTTTTCTTTATCCCAAGAGATTTAAGTGCTTGTGTTTCTGACTGACTAACAAAACACAAATTGCAAACGCCCTGAATGTGAAAGGAGCTGAGCCTCACTCTTCTCTGGGACGTTTCCTACTTTTAGAGCCCATGGGCCTGTTATGAAAACAATGAGAATTCTTAAAGGATTTATAGAGTTTGAAATAGAGAAAAAAATGATAATATAGAAAGTAGAAGGAGCACATACGGAAAACGTGCTGTGAAGTGTACATTCCAAAGAAGACCCATTCATCTTTTCAGATCTCTGCCCGAATATCTTTTTACAATACTTGAATGTTTATTGTCTTTACTGCAAAAACGATGTGTTTCCAGAATGAAAATTCAATTGTCCAACACGAGGAACATGTATCATTACCACTTAATGTAGATAAACTCAATAATTAAAGGGTATCATGGGAATTTGTATAAATTGATAATTACTTAAATTGTGAAAGTTTTAATTATGTAGAGGCAAATGATTTGGAAAGACCATTAGTAAAGGGACTGAAAAATAGTAGTGAAATTGAAGAGAAATATAGAAAAAATATAGGAAAGTGACAAAGAAAGATTACAGATAAAAAAGTTTTATACTTGTTTTTTTCTGAATCAAAAGTGTGTGGTGAGGCAAATAGGGAGGGGTACCTTTCCTCTCCTTCCTGGATCACATGACCATAATAGGTCAAAATACTAGACACCACGGTTAGATTAGGTACAGTTCTAAAGTTGAATCTCAGTGTAGATTGTTCAGGATTCTGTGGATTGTTTGTGGGAAGTATAGTACCTATTAGAACATCCCTGTGTTTTTATGTGATAAGTAGGTATTTGTATAAACAAGTAATGTATAATTTGGAAAAGTAGAGAGTGGTAACATCTTTCAGTTATTAGTAGTGGGACCCTAACCTGTAAGATTGTAGTTAATTAAATTATCGTCTTTGACTCTCTCTGTTGGTAAGCTTTTATTATATTGAGTTTAGGCTAAGATATGCCGTGACGTAAAGCATAAATTGTATATCCAAAACAGTAGAAGCAAAGCACATGTCATTGCTGACCTGAGGTAAATCCAAGAGTCAAGATAATAGCTTTGAGAATATTATTGTGAGTTTGAATATCATCCACGATTCTTGCAGTCTTTGGATTTACAGGTACCAGTAAAAGTTTAGATGATGGCTTGATTTTAGTTTAAGTATAATAATGTATAATCTAAGTATCTTCTGGATGAAAATTTGACAATTGGATTTGATATTAAGAATATAAGAACAATAGTTGAGTTATATCCATACTTTGGGGGAGTGTTTTCAAATCTGGTCACCATCACCTAAAATCTTCAACTAGATGAGTTTTGAGTTTAGATGTTTCCTTTATAATCACAATCCCATTCTAACAGTCCTGTCTTGTGAAACAGCCCCCACTTATTTTCTAAGCAGTGAGAATGACACTACTCAAAACATTTCTGTCTTGTCTCTCTGAACATTCTAGTGGTTTGACATTTTGTAGTATGAGAAATGCATTCTAAGAAACAGCATCAAGCTCTTTGCTGTTTATGGCTAAAATTCACATTGCAGAGAATAGCTAAGCTTTTTAAAAATCTTCCAAAACAGGAATTCCTAAGGTAAAAGCTATCAAACTTATCATATATACAAAGATAGAAGCCTGAGCAAAGGAAAGGAAATAATGTATTGGAGGATGTCAGGTTATCTGACGAAAAAAAATGTATATAAAGTTTTATAATAAGATTTTAGTGCCTATAGTGATGTGTAATTGTCAAAATATTAAATTACACATTTGACTTTCTATTAATAATTGAATTACCATTGGTGCCACCCAACACCAGCATCAGAAGTAAATTTCCTCTTAAAAATACTTGCTGGAAATGTCTTGAAATTGTCATAAGACTGGAGAATTTTTTAAACACTTTTTCCAAACTGATTAACTCTTCACTAATTTACATTTCAAAATCAGACAGCTTTTCTCACAGTGTGTTTATGCACAAAGTAGGGATATGAATGAAAACATCTTTGTGCCCCTGAATTAGTGACAGGTGGTACAAAATCTGATGAAATAGCAGCAGCAGGAATTACTTATGGGGATCAATGCAACTTGTTATAAGACTTGATGTCACAAATATTCATCCTTATAGGTGCTAACTACTCTCAGATTACTTTTATTTAATCCCAGGCACAGATTATGGAAGTCTGGTAAGGCCAACATTATTTTTTATTTAATCATATATTACCATGGCATACTAAAATGAAAACTGACTAAATTAATTATCACCTGTATTCACACAAGAGATTCTGCATTTTATAAGGGAAGAAATGATTTGTTATTCATGAACACCATACATAAACTTAAACATTTATACCATGAATATCAATTATTAAAAATAAAATAGTTTACCCTTTATAAGTACATATTATGCACACATGCACACACACACACACATATATACAGCATATGCTATGTATATACACACATATCCATTTACATGGGGTTAAAACAAAAAATGTATAATTTTCTTATACCCTAAATTATGTATAGAGTCAAAATCCTTAAAAAACATTGCCATAAATGGAAAATGCTTTGGAAGACATTTAAAATTATACCAGGATAATGAGAATTATATATCTTTGATACATAGTATTCAAATTTAGAGAATAAAATAATGAGAGATAAAACTGACTAAACTGTATTAGTATGCACAAGAAAACTATTAAAATCTGTAGATAAAAAGACAGGGTGGAAGCAAGGGAGGCAGGTGGGATTGCATGGGGAGGGAGGAGGGGAGGGAAGAAAATGCAGACAACTGTAATTGAAGAACAATAAAGTAATAAAAAAGACATAAATTTAGAAAAATAACCGACATACAAGGAACATGAAAAAAAAAGATGGCCAATCTCACACTAAACAATGCATACAAGATAAATATACACACATATTAAATGTGTGTTGGAGCTATCTTCCAAATGGGACCAATGAATG
The DNA here is from genome assembly GCA_004026765.1 of Micronycteris hirsuta. NCBI lineage: Eukaryota > Metazoa > Chordata > Mammalia > Chiroptera > Phyllostomidae > Micronycteris > Micronycteris hirsuta. The sequence continues at coordinate 75,272 of PVJI01004457.1, read as the reverse complement.
CATGTGTTTTTACCCCCTTTAATTCAAGGATCTTGCACATCTCTAAGGAAACCATGTTCTGGTTACTCTTAAGTAGGACATATATGAGTCTCAGCCCATCTGAGATACCTATGCCCAAGTCATAACTGTGCCCAATGTGATGACATGGGAGGTCCATACACATGCCTGATTTAACACAGAGACACTGGTGCCAGAGGTGGTTGGCACCGGTGTATAAGGAAACCTAGTTACTGCAAAAGATGAAACAAAGGAGAGTCAAGTTGAGGTATTGTATAAACAGCTGACATTTAAATATCAATATGCATTATGTAACATTATCTGTTTTTACATTTGTTTCTCCAAAATTGTCTTGTTCCATCTGTTCTATTCTTTTCATATGGATACTGAAGCAAACTCCCATTGTAAGGGAGATATCAGAGCATATCGTAAGGGCAACACATCAGTTTATATCATTCTGACTTACTAACACATTCTGACTAACACATAGATATGTGTTACTATATCTATGTAAAAGATTAGTACTTCCATTTATTTACAAAAAACTCCACTCACCAGGCTTTTCCTAATGACTTTGGAAGTAGTATAAGGAAAGTCAGAGGATGAAAACCATAATTAGCACACTGAAAAAGTAGAAAGACCTAGAAAATTAAGTAAAGCCTAGGGAAAAAGGGTAAGGATAAATTCCTTCTGCTTTCTTATATTTGGGATCACTATCTATCTTTCAGAAATCACTATTTGGCATATGGCTCTTTCAGGAATGCATTGAATATAAGAAAATATATATTATATATATTCATACATACATGTGCATGCATAGACACATACATGTACACACAAACAGAGAGAGAGAGACTTTTCCCGTCTTTTATTTTATGTGGAAGAACTTTTAACTGACCTGGCATCATGTTAATGATTGATTTACAGATACTGATCAATTTTAACAATGACTTTAAGGATGGCTTTCTCTACTAAAATGCTCTATGCCCTGGAGACAAATACTGATGCCAATCTCTTCTCAGAATCTGAATTAATGTGCAAAATTTATTCTTTTGTCAACCTGATCACTTAATGCATTGTCATGTTCATTACTTTGAAAAGCTTATATTTTGATCCCTGAAGGTTTTATTCCTTAAAGTTACAATGCCAGTGTCTATTTCCTAAACCTATTTATATTGAAAACAATGGTCAAAGAACAATAAAAGAGTTAAGCCCTCAAAAATCTGTAGACAAATGAGAAGTGTACTTGAGAACTACAGATAAATATACTTTAAGACAGAAAAGCTGTGGGTTGAAAAAATTAATTGAAACTAAAATTAAAATGATCTCTTATGGTAATGAAATGATGAGTTGCTATAACACAATACTGAAATGATCCATTTGATCTCATTTAAATAATTTGTTTTTTACCCTAATTACATATTAGCATAGCCTGAGGAACATTTCCAAGATGACAATGCATGAGTTGCACCCAAGACCATTAAATAAGTTGATGGAGTAAATATTTTTACAAACCTTTCCATGTGTTGTTGTAACATGCAGAATGAGATTTGAACCACTGATCTTTTTAAATTAACAGGGAGGACATTAAGGGTGGTTCTAATATCTTGGCAGCCACATAAACAAACCAAAATCTAAGCCAGTAAATGCCTCAAGGTCAAAAAATCAAAACCTATGGACAACCAATCATGTACAGCCCACTAGGTGTTTTTTAAAATAGCCAATCACTTAAGCTACAGCCAATCAAATAATTTCCTTTCTCTGTTTACATTTTTTTAAATAAAAATATTTTCCTTATGTGGAGTGTTTCTAACTATTCTGGTTTGGCCTTACCTGATTCTAATCAATGTTTGCTTAAATAGCCTCTTCTTCTTTTTTTTTTTTTTTTAAGATTTTATTTATTTATTTTTAGAGCGGGGAAGAGAGAGAGGGAAACATCAGTGTGTGGTTACCCCTCAAGCGCCCCCTACTGGGGAACTTGTCCGCAATCCAGGCAGGTGCCCTGACTGGGAATTCACCAGCAACCCTTTGCTTCTCAGGTCAGTGTTCAATCCACTGAGCCACACCAGCCAGAGTTTTTTTTTGTTTGCTCAAATAACTTTTAAAAAAAATTATAAACCTCTATCTTTCAATAATCAAAAGCATTGCTCCTATTGCTTACAAACTTCTTTTGTATCTTAGAGACTTAAAAAAATTAGATAACTATTGGTTTCTCTCCCCTAAAATATGGGCCCAAACACATCCACATTTACCCAAATATTATCCAAATATGAACCCACACAGATACCTAGACACGTTCTCACATTCACACACACATATAATTTTGCGTACAATTTAAATATATAGCCAACATTCCTGAAGCCCATATTATAAAACCTATCCATAAGAATAACAGTTGCCATATTTTGCCATGCATAATGAGCACATTTTTGCCCCAAGTTTTGAGGGAAAAATAAGGATATGCATGTTACATGGGTAGTTAATTCCATATCTATATAAATGTTTTTAATCTCTTATTTATGCTTATGTGTTAAAAGTGTAACTCTAGAAAGCAGTAACAATGGATGTGTACAAAATAATACCCTAGGATATGATAATGGGTTTTGTTTCTAAATATAAATAAATAAAATGGATTAAAATGAAAAATCTTTTTCCTGAAAGTTTGGGCCAAAAATGTGGGTGTACATTATACATGGCAAAATATGGTAAATGAACTCAAGAAGAAGGCAAGCTGTTGCCTTTTCATTTTGAAATAGCTTTACTGTTAATAACATTCTTTTGTAGCTGCAACTTAAACCCATTTCACCTAGTCGCATTCTCAAGGTAATGCAAAAGATAGTTCTCTATGACCAGAAATAATTCCTCTCACCAAATCTTAGTTTTCCTAGTGAATAAATTGATAGAGCATAGGATATTAATTCAATGAAATACTACACTGGCATTTAAAACAATCAGTGAATATTAGCTGATATTATTGTTGCGGTTTTTATTATATTCTATTAAATATTGTTTTATATGTCTAGTCTTAATAAAATTTCTTATTTACTATATTCATTTAGGAAACGATCACACCAAAAAGAGCAAAGGAAAGAAAACAAGCCGTAAATAAACAGAATGGCATTGATGATAACCATTGCTCTCTCCTTTCATTTTGGCTCACTTCCTGTTTGACTGCAGGAGTTTTGAACACAGAGTAAATGTTGGGGCAGTCCCTGTGCTTCCATCTCACAAACATGCTCCTGTTGAGTGGAGTACAGTAGGGGGGGCTATTTAAGGAAAAGAAAAGTGCAGCATTATGTTACTGACTTTGCCAACTTTTTGTTCCTATTGCCTCTTACATCAGACTACTTCTACAAAACAAGTCAATTTTGGCTGTCAATTAATCATCATTTTTATTCATATGTTTTCCATGCTAAATATTAGTATTGTTTCTAGATCAGACCTTTAACTGACTGAGATCCGTTTGAATGTGGAGATCAATATACTTGCCCCTCTCCTATGCAGTTGTTGCAATGCCATGAGATATTTCTTTTAAAATACAATAACCTAGATTTTCAGGTTTTTCTCTTTTTCTTCTTCAAACCTCCAAAGACTACATATGACTTTTAAACTAATTCAATGTTTCCAACATGCGGAAAACACCTTGAGAGTGAAACTGACCAAGTGAATCGCGCTGCTCTCCCAGTCATGCTCTGCAGAGGCAGAGATGCTCATGCGGGTGGCGCTAACACACAGACTCTGCTGGGCTGACACCTGGCTGACCTGCGTGCTCACGGGACTTTTAAATCTCTCTGAGTCCCAAACTGGCATGGCCTTGTGTTCTGCAAATATGAGAAAGTGTTTCTGTTCCATGGTCTTGTTAAAGAATTTTCATTTATCACACAGATATTTATTTAATTACCAATTTGCATAAGAAATGAAGATGATATCCTTTGGAAAAGGGAAGAATAATTTAATTTAATCTAGTATACGTGCATAGAAAGCATCCTACTCTATGTCAAGCCATCTATACTTGCATCACTGTTCCTCCTCACAACCACAGCATGAAGAAGATACATTTAACTTCACTTTAACAGATGAGTGGCCTTTATTTAAAAGGGGTTAAGTGCCTTGCTCTGGATCACACCATGTGTGAGTAACGGAGATGGGATTTGGTCTTCTACAAAGATGCTCTGTGTCAGAATTTAATTATGATATACTGTCCATTTTAGTTTAAATGAATCAAGAAGTTGCCCTTTTTTTCTGGACTTAACATGTTAAAACTTAAAATACAAGTACTTCGTAAATCATGATACTGCAAGAGTGTAATTATAAATGTGAAATAGTAATAAAATAGCAATAAATGAGAAATTCTGTTATACTTAATTCGTATAAATGGCTCTATAGCCTCTCATGTCTGTTCACTGCAAGTAGATAAAACTTGAAACTGTCACCTAATTCTATAGCTTATATGAAACTCAAATTCTAGTAAGATATTTTAAATATCTGAAATAATTAAGCAAAAAAACATTCTATTATGAAATTCTAGGTAACTTAAAAAGACCTATGAGAGCCCTGGCTGGTGTGGCTCAGTGTGTTGGAGCATCCTCCCATAAACCAAAGGTCACCAGTTCGATTCGTGGTCAGGGCACATGCCTACGTTATGGGTTCAGTTCTTGGTTGGGGCAAGTGCAACTGGTTGACATTTCTCTCCTCTATTTCCTTTGGTACCCCTCTCTCTAATCGGTAAGCATGTAGCATGTCCTCTGGTGAGGACTGAAAGAAAAAAAAGGAAAAAAAAGACATGAGAAATGAGAGGCAATCTTGTAAAATAAAAAATAGTTGTAGAAGACAAAATATGTTTAAATTCATATTTTGCACAAGGCAAAAATAAACAAATAGAAGTAAGCATTATAAATTCTTATATATTAACATGGTTTTTTACTTCCAGTTGAAGATTATGTCTAAACAACATAAAGAATATCTGTGGATAATAAATCAATGGAAACAACCAAATCAAAGCTGAACATTTTTTTTTTAAGATTTTATTTTTATTTATTTTTAGAGAGAGGGGAGGGGAGGGAGACAGAGAGGGAGAGAAACAGCAATGTACGGTTGCCTCTCACATGGCCCTCACGGGGACCTGGCCTGCAACCCAGGCATGTGCCCTGACGGGGAATCGAACCGGGACCCTCTGGTTCCCAACCCGTGCTCAATCCACTGAGCTACACCAGCCAGGGCTCAAAGCTGAACATTTTGATCTAAATCATGTGATTTGAGTATTTCCACTAAGCAAATTAGTGATATTCACTGGATTTTAAGAATATCCTTATTATACTAAACATGCCCTCATTCAGTTCATACCTCATTGATTTATTGACCCACAAAATTTTCATTGTGTGGCACAATAAAAATACATTGAGTGATACAGATATTTAAAAATATGATTTTACATCATGCATACATATCTTGAGATTAGTACTCTTTCCTTGCTTAAAAATAATCAATCCATTAAAAAAATTAAGAATGCATATATTTTAGCAATTTAGCTTTTACAGTTATTGGACATTTCTTGAATCCTTTTTTTTTCCTGCTCTTCTCCACTTTCTTTCAGAATGTTTTCATTGCCAACTACTGGAACAGTACCCTATTCATGTTACCTTGGCTATACTACTTGTACAAAATACTAAACTTGATGTATTCTTTGCACATTAGGCTTGGGATGGGTATATTAAAAGACCACATTTAAAGTTATATTCTGGATCATTCAAATATAAATATACCCTTTTAATACTTACAGAGGAATAATACAGCTCCCAGACTTAACTAGTGTATTGATTTTTGTGTATTCAATTAAAAAAATCATGTGAGATCTAAGCTGCACAAACGTGGCCTGCGTTGGTTCAGATTTCTTTCCTGCATGACTCACACCCTATGGATCTGAAAGGGAATGACTGCCCAGGGAGAAAGGGTATTGGGAAAGTGCCAGGCGAGTGATCTCTGTGGAGTCCTAGGGAAAAATGATGACAGCAGCAGGCTGGTAGAGGACATTCTTCTTTGTCTTCAACTTCACTGTAGAGGATGGTGGTTAAGAGTTCTGGTGTCAGACTTTGTGGGTGTAAATACTGACTGTATCATTTATTAGGTGTATGACATCAGGAGAGTTAATTACCTTCTTTGTGATTCAGGTTCTTCCTTGGAAGCATTGAGATAATAACGACACCCTCTTCATAAATTTGTTGTGAGATCCTTGCACATGTTAAGTGTATAATAAATGTATGTTCATATTTTATAAGTTATCTTGACACACTTCAGAAGAATAAGGTGTAACCTACTTTCAATCATTGTAAAATGAGAAACCATTTGTAGCTGGAGCCCTACTTCTAGCCTAGGCAGATACCAATTCTCCCACTAACATTAAATTTAAGCATAGACTTTTCTTTCCCTCTATTGTTTGCTGCTTTATCCTCAGGGATCGGATTAGTGCCTGACCATCCATAGTGGGCTGATAGTAAATGTTTGTTGGAGGAATGAATCATTGGTCAACTTCCAGTTTTTTGATCCAGGAAAATCCTCTATAACACTTTGTAACAGACAAAATGTTTCTTTAAAACATCCATCATGGATATACTCTGACCCCACGCAGCATTCAATCTTATCTTTTCTTTTTTCTTTAACGTGCTTCCGATTCTCTAATCTGCTTCCAGTTCTCTAGTAGATGCCTTGGATTTCAGGAAAAGTTTTAAAAATCCCTTTGACATCCTATGCGGTACTTTCTAATATGGGCAATCCCTTATAAAGTAAAATAATCCCTGTCTATCAAACTCTATCAAAATATCCATTCCTGGGCAATCTGAAAATAATAATAGTGGTTGAAATGTACTTGATGCTTACTATGTATGTGGCCCTGAGGTAAGTTTGGTTTATCTTGTTTAATCTTCACAACTTCTTCAATTTTTAAGAGATTTTATTTATTTATTTTTTAGAGAGAAGGTAAGGGAGGAAATGATGAGAAACATCAACTGGCTGCCTCCTGCATGCCCCCAGCGGAGGACCTAGCCCACAACCTAGGCATGCGCTCTGACAGGGAACCAAGCCAACAAACCCCGTTCGCTGGCTGGCACTCAGTCCACTGACTCATTAGCCAGGGGTAATTTTCACAACAACTTTTAGTGACACAGATTCTAGAAACCTTTTACAGAGAAAAAAATTTAGATATGAGAAGGTTAAGAATTCATTATTGTCACAAATTATAAAGGGAAAATTTGATTTTTACCAGTCTAAAATTAATATCAAGATTCGTAAGAACCAAATAACCACTTCTTCTACCTAAGTAGTGTTCAATATTAAAGCTATCAAGATACATGATTATTTTATATACACTAAAGTATTAAAATAGACAATCCATTAATTATCAGTTGAAAGTTTACTCTGGTGGATATCTTTTCACATTAAAAGAAATGTTACCTTGAACAAATATATTGAACCAAATGGAAGAATTCCTAATGGTTGGTAAATATCAGACCCTGTGACAAGTAAGTGAGGTAGATAATTTGGAACTGGAAACTTCCATAGTTAAAAAAAATGAATATAACTTCATTCCAAGTTTCATCTATATACTTGTCCTTTAATCTCTACAAAATATATCATTATTCTCCACATTAAATAATTTAATTATTCTACTTATAAAAGTTTTTGAAATGACTGCTATGTGCCAGATACTGTTTTAGACTTGGTGGTAAACTACTTCAGAAACTTCACAACTTGTAAGACAAATCATTTAAGTACATAATTATAGTATAACTAGATAACCATTATGAGAAATTTACTTGCTACAGACATGGGAACAAAAAAGTATACATACCTATTTGGAGAAAGACAATGAGGGAACCTTCCCTGGAACAGTTACACTTAAATTGGAGTGGGTGGAGGGAGAGGTAGTACAGAATGGCAAAAGAAGGATTACCAGCTATAGTAGTTTGTCAGGGAATTCTAAGCAGAGCAAACAATATATTCAAAAGCATGGAGTCTTGAAAGAAGGCAAATCATTGGGAAAATTAAGATTCATTGGCTGCGAACATTCTCTGAGGAGCTCAGTGACAGCACTCACTACTGGTTCTTCCCGTTCTGGGGGTGGGTCTTGAATGTTGAGGTTACTCGTCAGGCTGCCCTCCTACCTCCCTCAGTTAGGTTTCCACCAGTTACTTGGGCTTTACTTAGCAGCTGGTTTTGGTGGCTCTTTAGGAACTTCCAGCACAGTGTTACTTAAATAAGTAAGCCTCATTTTAAGGAGACAATTTGGAGACATAGAATAAAGCCAGGAAATGTGAAAGGAATAAAAATTGGGTGGTGGGAGAAATTTAAAGTTAACTTGTAACTAAGAACTCATATTTACCTTAATGTCATTACAGATTGTTAGATAGGCAGATAGGAGATAGTATATAAAGATATATTTATGTGCCCTGTGAGAGAAGAGAGCCTAAATGAAATGACACCCAGTAACAATGTGCATACCTAGGGCCTGCCTCTTACTTTGGTATAATATTCTACATTTAAAGGAACCAGGGTTCCTTGGAAAAATGGCTGCTTCTACAATTAAGGGCAGAAATATGTAAATGAGCCTGAAGAATCTTCCTATGCCAAAAGTAAAAAAAAGAAAGATGAAAGAACAACAAAAACAAACCCACATCATCGTAGTTTGTCAAAAACACATGAACTAACAGAAAGAGTTTCCAATGGCCAAAGCTGGATCACTTAGAGCAACAAAACAATGGAGTATTGGACTGCAATGGAAAGTACAAAATAAGTGCCCAGGAGCCATGCTGGTATAGATAAATAAATCAGCAAATTCAGAATGGGGGGGAAATGATCAATCTTCGATACAGTAAAATTTATTTGGATTCTCCACCCTAATTGAGGGGAACTGTGACTTCCCACTCATGAAGCATGGGCTGTGCATAGAAGTTTCTTTCAAAAGAGAAAATTATAGAAATGGGAGGAAGAGTCACTTTATATTGCGGAAAATGGCAAACATTACTTCAGGGAGTAAGTGGTCAAGGTCAACATCAACAGTCATTAAATCAAGTTGATACTGTGTACTTTTGATATGAGATAATAAAATTACACTTAACCTCTGTGATTTTCCTCTCTATAACTCACAACCCAAGTCTAGTGAGAGAAAAATATCCGGCAAGGCCCACCAGAGGGATACCCTACAATGTACTTGACTGGCACTCCTCAAGAACTCTCAATGTCATGAAAGGCAAAACTATTATGCCCAGAAGGAGCCTAAGGAGACATGACAACTAAGAGAATGTGGTATCCTACGTGGGATCGTGGAACTAAAAAAGGACATTATGTAAAAATTAAGAAAATAGAAATTAAATCTTCTCATATCTATTTCTTACTGATTTTATTTTCAAAGTGACCTTGATATAATTTGGTATCAAATGATACCAGGTGAATGCATTTTAAGGAGGTATGGACCAAGGGTTTCAGAGGAATTATGGCATGCAGTGAACTGGGAATCAGTAAATTGTGTTTTTTGTTCTGTCATTTGCTTTGGGGCTTTGAGGAAGTCATTCTCACTTGTCTGGACCTCAGATTCCTGTGTCAGTTTGAAACTTAGCTTTGCTTACCCTAGGATTCATGTATACAGGAGTTCTGTTATGAATTATTTATATGTGATCTATGAAGCCTCTGGGAAACACCCCATCACTAGGAAAAATAGAACCCAGACACGCAGATCCTAAAAACTATAGCTCAGGGTTAATGGCAAAGGAGAAAATGGGGGCAATTGGACAGTCCTGTTCTAATTATCACATTATTTCTAGCCTAATCTTCACCAACCATGATTAAATCTAATCAAAGAGAATTGGTAGAAAGTAGTTCTTCCATTAAAATCTCTGAAAGTCAAAGCACGGTGTAGGGATATGTGGGTTAGCATAGTTAGGGAAGTGAGATTCCTTTCCCACATAGGAAGGGTCCACAGTGTGTTTCTTTTTGCACTAAGTGCTCAGAGATTGCAGATTTTTTTGCAGGCTCCAACAACTCTGAGACACTGACATATCAGAATAGTTTCTACCCAATAAGCCATGGTGTGGTAGCAATGCCATGTGACTTCAGCAGTTAGCAGAGATGGCCTTGCATGGACTCCACAGACTCAAAGTTTTGGTGTTTTCAGTTCTACTGTGTATACACCCACAGACAGGTTTGGAAAAGGGTAGGGCCTTTTTGTGACTTTGATACAAATATGGAATGCACATAATAGATTCTAATGTCCTACATTGTAATTAAGCTAGACTTAGGGAAATAATACTTATTATGATGCTTGAACAATAATCATCAAGAAACAGAACACAGGAGTTTCTAAGTATTCATCACTAAAATTGATACTTATAAAACGTGAAATGGAATTCCAGTATCAGATTACTTGAAATTACTCTCATAGAAAAGTGATATGCTCTCCGATTTTATACTTCTCCCTTATCTTCTGAGGAGATCCAAGAATATTCTCAGTGGAAGACAAGGCACTCCAGAACCCACATTGAAAAATTCCCAAATGATGGCTAAGGTTCTACCTACCTGTAAATATTTATTCATTCTAAACCAAGAAGGTTTATTATAGGAATATCGTTGCTGACTCCTGTGATTGTGAGGAAATGAGAGAAAACAATCCTTAGGAGCAGCTGAAATGATAGCTTGACTACTTGAAGAAGGTCACGCGGCTTTTCTTCCTCAGACTAATGGAGATATATTAATATCCTGAATCGTGGGTCCCCTGGCAAGTCTCCATTCCAAGTTTCCTAAATTAACTATGGGTCAGTGACACACACAGAAACTGCTTGTCCGAAATCCTTGACCACGTAACCAAGAATAAAAGGAATTCTGAGAAAGAGGGAAAACAGGCCATTTCTACTGCAAGAGGGAGACTTCATTCTTCTCATCACTAAAAGTGTCAGGGCAAAAAGGCATTGATACATTTCATTCTGGGGTAAGTTAAAAAATGTTGAAGAAAAATCAGCATTTTGTCACTGAATTGCAGAAAGGCCAGGGAAAGAAGAGATAAGATTTAAAAGACTCCCAGGGCAATTCAAAAGAAAGACCAATAAAAGAAAAAAATATATATACAGAAATAAATGATAAGACCTGAGTTTTTAAAGGTAAACTGACTGTGGGCTACTTGTCAATCAATAGACGCCATAGGCCAATCAGATTGGAAGAAAGTCCACTGGGCTAGAAAAAATTGATTGTATTAAATTGTGGCATTTGCAATATAAACAGAGTGAAAAACTTACTAGGTTTTTCATTTACATCTGTTGAGAAGAGACTGAAATCAAATAATTTATCTCTTAGTACTCAGTAAAAATCTTTATTGAGATTTAACTTCCCAGTGCCCATCCACTTGTGTGGCATTTCCCACACACGACAATATAGAAGCGGAGATTGGGAAGCAAATTTATAGGTTAGAGTCTCTAAAACAATTACATTCGGCATCATTCTAACTTGAAATCATGAAGTAACAAAACATACTTCCACAACTCAGTTGGTGATTTGATATCATATGGAGGGGTGGTAGAAATAGTTTTAATCATCTAAATACTGGGGTAAAAGATCATTTGCATGAAATTCCTCAAGAAATATTTTCTTTGGCCTCACTTTTATATTTATATATTTTGCAAGTTGGATAAATATCGAAGAGTAAATATTTCAGCATAGCACCTGAGCAAATTTTACAGATAATATAAAATACACCCTGTTTGTGTACATTTTATTTTTTCAGGAAGTTTAAAGAACCTGTCAGTGTCTCTGCCTCTTCCAAGTACACACACCTAATCACCTATTCTCACATATCTTGGAAAATACAGTGATTTTATTTTTCCTTTGTAGAATTCAACTGTGTTCTAAGGGAGTTTTATAGAAACATAAATTCATAATATAGAAACTTAGTTTGAGGAATAAATACGTTATTGAAAACCCAAATTAAGATAGTCAGACTGTGGTTTCACAGTTAGTGGGAAATAAAAACATATTTTTATTTGTACCTCTAAAAGCTTTAGTGAGATAGTTTCCTTGAAGGCAATTAGCTAACCAAGATAATTACTTCATCTGACATGTATAAAGAATTATTGATTTGTCTAGTCCATAATTTTGAATGGTGCTTCATTTGAAAAATGAGCCTGTGTCCAGCACCTCTACAGAGTAGATGAATGCAAATTGTTTTCAGCAGCCTGGCACCGTTCCTCTTACAATATCGGTCTGCCCGCAGGGTTTTCTAGGGATCGGGCTTACTTAAATACAGAATAAAAAGAAATTCCATGTCAAAAAATCAGTATCTGTATAGATTTAACTACATGATTCTATGCTTATATATATATATATATATATATATATATATATATATATATATATATATATATATATATAATCAATGGACTGCAATTTTTGTTACATGCAGTGGAAATTCATTGTAATATCTTCTTAAAGTATATGAGATATGATCACATTCTTAGTTATTTTTATTTTGAACACTAAATATTTTCCTTTAAAAATATCCACTACAAGATTAAAGACTTAAATTTAAGACCTGGAATCATAAAACTCCTAGGAAAAAATCACTGGAAAAACTTTCTTTGAGATTGTACTGGCAATATTTTTTTAATAGGACACCAAAGGCACAGGCAACAAAAACAAAAAGTTATCAACTGGGATTTTATCAAATTAAAAAAGCTTCTGCACAGCAAAGTAAACCATCAACTGTATGGAAAGGCAACCTATAGTATGTGAGAAATATTTTCAAATCATATATTTGATAAGGAGCTAAGAACCAAAATATATAAGAAACATAAGCAACTCAGAAAAACGCAATATAAATGTAAAGAAAGGACCTGAATACGCATATTTCCAAAAATGTATACAAATATATAACAGGTACATGAGAAGATGCTCAACATCACTAATCAAGAAAATCCAAATAAAAACCACATGCTTACACTTGTTAGAATTGCTATCATCCAAAAGAAAAGAAAAAGTATTGGCAAGAATGTGGAAAAAAATCCTTAAGCCTTATTGGTGGGTGTATATTGATAGTGAAATTCTGAAAAGAAGTATGTCGGTTCCTCAAAATATTGAAAATAAGCCCTGACAGTGTTGTTTAGTTGGTGGACATCGTCTTCCAAAGTGAAATTTAGCCAGTTAGATTCGCACTCAGGGCACATACCTGGGTTGCAGGTTCGGTTTTCAGGGGGCACGTAGAAGAGGCAACCAATCAATGTTTTTCACACCGATGCTTCTCTCCCTCTCCTCCTTCCCTTCCTCTCTCTCTAAAAATAAATGAAAATAAAATCTTAAAAAAACTGAAAATAGAACTATCATATGTGCCAGCAATTCCACTTTGGGTTATTAATCCAAAAAAAACCAAATCACTATCTCAGAAGGATATCTGCAACCTCGCAATTATTACAGCATCATTTACAATAGCCAGGACATGCAGATAACCTAAGTGTCCATTGTCCAATGAGTGGGTAAAGAAAATATTTACACTTACAAAAACAGTAACTGTGTCAGGTGACAGATTTATTAATTAACTTGATTGTGATATTTCATTATATATATGAATATCAAACCATCATGTCACATACCATAAATGTATACATTTTATTTGTCAATTATACCTCAATAAATCTGAAAAAATAAAATAAAAATAGCTATCATTATAGTTAAAAGAATATTTTGTACACTCTTTTGACTCAAAGTTTTGAGTGTTTATAAAATATATTAGGTGAATAGAAATGTATATGTTTTTAAAATACACACTTTTTACCATGATAAATGGATTTAAAATATAGATTATAAAGTTAATTTATGTAAACAAGTCTCTTTTCCAACCACAATGTAAAAATTGGAGATGGTCTGTGTATATGTTTTAAAAATAGTTAAATAGCAGATCTAGGGACTCATTTTTGTCTCAGTTATCAGGTTCTCCTGGTCAGTTTCCCATGGTTCAATCTGGAAAAGTCCTTGGGTTTGCATTTGCATGACTCTCTTAGCATTCCTCCAGGGTAACAGAGGCTTTTAGACTCTATTCAAGAGAAAAGGAAAAAGCATGTCTATAGGCAGATCTATTTAGAGTTTTTCCTAGAAGCCCTGCTCTTCCAGCGGAATGCCCCAACATCCCATTATCAAAAAACGTACCATGCATTCATCCCTAAGTCCAGGAGAGAGTTACTGAGAAACGATTTAGTTCCTTCGGCCTCTATAGCAGAAGTTGTCATGGGGAAAACAGAATGCAGACAAAAGACATTTCCTGAACCAATAGCATTTGTGGTACTGGGCTTCTTAAACTGTAGTTTATGGAACACTTGAATTGGAAACAACTGATGTAGCAGAAGCAGAGTTCTGTACTCATCTATTATTTTTCTTTCCTCCTAGACATATTTCCCAATCGGACAAAGTTCTAGGTGGAAGTACATACTATTTCATGATATAGCCCTAAAATCCACCATGCCCTTTTTTTTCCCTTTCATGATGAGCCTGGAGACCATAAGTGAAGATTGTAAGAATGCAAGATGAAATAAGCCTAGACTCTCCATTAGCTACTAGAGGGTAACTGTGTAAGACCTCCACTACACCAGGATCATCCATACTAGATTTTGTTTCAGTATAATAACATTTAATTCTGATAAACTTATCATATGATTTCAATACTAATTGTAATTTTCCACATACGAAACCTATTCTCTAGCTTCTTGTTTGTTTGTTTCAACTTTGATATTACTTACTCTCTTATGCCCCTTACTACTACGTCAGGTGGTCCTCAGTGCTTCCATATTAAACTCCTACAACATTTATCACCCATTATTCTAAGTATTCATTTGATTTTCTTTTCTTTAAGATTTTATTTATTTTTATCGAGGGGAAGGGAGAAAGAGAGGGAGAGAAATATCAGTGTGTATTTGCCTCTCATGTGCCCCCTACTGGGGACCTGGCTCACAACCCAGACATGTGCCCTGACTGGGAATCCAACCAGCAACCCTTTGGTTCACAGGCTGGCCCTCAATCCACTGAGCCACACCAGCCTGGCTTCTTATTTTCACTAAAATCCTATGACAACAGGCATTGTTCACATTTTTGTCTTCATGTTTTAGTAGATAACATAGTTTATATATAACAATTAATATGTTTTTACGAAATAAATCCTGACCTTCTAAAACTATAATGAGGACTATATTGAAACTATTATGAAGAGCCAGGTTCAGACACTGAAATATGCCTGATGACTGAAAGGAGAGGGTGAAGAACTAGACAAAGTAAAATCTTGGGTGGACGGCAGGATAAGAACGAACAGACAATCGCATGGAAAGGAGAAGACTGTTGTGTTAGCTGTAGGAGGAACGACTCCAGGAAGGAGAAGAAAGTGAGGCATGGAAAGGCTATAGTGTGAATAAAGTCGGGGGGATTAAATGCAAGCTCTCAAAGAAAGATTAATGAGTAACAGTATTTTTTCTTGTTTAATAAATAGTGTGTTCTTGTAGGTCAAGAAATAAACATTAGTGCTTTTGGTGGTGAATTGGGCATAGGGGCTGATAAAATCACTGCAGTTCCTCTTCAGGCATACATCTGACTTACTGGAAATTTTTGGTTACCTCTCAGCATAACTAACATCTTGAGATGTCTAGTTCTTATTTTTCATGACCTGAGAGCCTAAAACCAATAAGGTCTCTGAGATTTCTTCTCACTGATTAAGAATGTGACTGTTTTTTAACTTGAGTTCATTTTGACTTAGGTCTAAGTTTGTATCTAAACTGAAGTCCTATAAACTGTCTGAAACACAGTTCAGCAGCACTGTATCCCAATGAGCTGACATGGAAATAATGCATTCGGTACTTACATGATAGTTTTACTGTCCTAGAACTTGGCCAGAACTTCTGAAAATGGGATAGTACAAAGAACAAGATACAGCACTTTCCTAAAGATGAAAAATTTTAAAGTATAAAATAATGTCTCTTTAATATATATATTTACAGTTATATATTTAATATACTTATATATTTAAGATATACACACAGAGCTGAAATTACTTTATCAATATTTTGGTTGATTTAGTTTGTTTCACTCATTAATATTAAAGCCAGTTGTAAATATCCTTATTACAAATGGTTCTGAAAAGATTTCAAAATCCCACACATTTATACTCAAGAAAAGCATTCTGATGTGAATTTACGTGGACATTGCAAAACTGGTTGATATTCACAGGATGACAAACAATTGCATTGTACTGGATTCCATTTATATTATGCCAGTATTCAACATGCTATTTTTTTTTAAGATTTTATTTATTTATTTTCAGAGACAGGAGAAGGGATGGAGAAAGAGCAATGTATGGTTGCCTCTCACATGGCCCTCACTGGGGACCTGGCCCACAACTCAGGCATGTGCCCCGACTGGGAATCAAACCAGGACCCTCTGATTCCCAGCCCACGCTCAATCCACTGACCTACACCAGCCGGGCGTCAACATGCTAGTTTTTTATTTGTACAGCTATAAATTAGCCTAGTTAATGGTAAACAAGGCTGAGATAACCCAGAAGGTAGAGCTGGTCAGGACACTCACTAAATTTCAAAGTCACAGTTTTTTCTTACATCTATTGTACAAGAAAATAATGGTTTACAGTCTAGTCTGGAAGGAGAGTAATTAGTCAGTCATATAGGCATGAAGAGGAGATTTTCATTTTGATATGTGAGCAGGGTAGTGGAAACCTAACCTAAAGCTGAAAAATAAATGCTCAGGTAGAGAGGAGATGGTGTTCTTAGAATTAAGAGGGAAAGACAGAGCTGCCCATTCATGAGAATCCTCTTGTTCTCTGCAGGAGTTATGGGCATCAACCACTCTATTGATATTTGTTTGTTCAGGAGTAATTAAAGTACAAACATATATATGTATTAATGTTTGAATCTGCCTTATTGGAAGGTACTTGCCATGGAGTGCAGCTTGGCTTTTATGCAATGCAAAATGAAGTGAAAAGATCACACATTTCCTAGGGTTCTGTTCTGTTAAGTCTGATCACCTAGACCACCCATCTCTACCATAGAAAACTAAGATTAAATATCAGTGCAGCCATTTGCAAAACTAAATTTCATGGCAGATAGAGTTGGGTATTTGTTAGAACAGGTATGTAAGGGAAATTTATACTTTAAAATGTCCCCTCTTTTAATAAACTTGTCCACTTTGTAACTGTAGGTTACTTATCTCCTTTGTGCCTCAGCTTTCTTGCCTACAAAATGGACACCAATAATGTAATGTAATCACAAATACTTCACATGTATTTTTGGTTTTGCCATCTAGGTGATCTGTTTAATTCCATAGGAGGATTGGCAAAGGTCCAAAATTGCATGGCCCCCTTTTCTCTACCTTCCCAAAATTCCACATACACATTTTTACATACATTGACTGTTAAAGTACTTATCTAATTAAAAGAATATTTGTCCTATATGATGTGTTTGCAACAGCTAGATGACACAGGCATCTCAGAGAAAGCAAATATAAATTGCCTATATTTTACTTTGAGAAATTGCAATATAGAAGACTAGAAGCATAATTTTTTCAGCAAAGCAAAAGTAAGAAAAAGCCTGCATTAGCACCATGAACTGATATATATTTTTTTAATTTTACAATCATACATTATTTGAATTTATATTAGCTAAAAGTACGGTGTATTTTCTTATCTCTGATTATTCAGAAGTCATCAGTGGGAAGAATTACTTTATAAGAGCAACCAGTTCAAAAATATTAATGATAGCAGAATTTGTTCAGAAGCTGGGAGACTTTGTGGTCAATTATATCACATATAAGAAAAGATTTAATGTTGGAACAACTATATCGTTTTTGGCAGGCTTTTCCTCATCTTCTAGATCATTGTAAATACCTTTCTCATTCAATTTCTGTAATTTCCTTCCCTGTAATTTCCTTCCCTGTAATAATGCTGAGTTAGATAAATTACTTAACGAATAAAAGCTTTACCTTCTTAAAGAATAAAAATCCACTGACAAAACATCAGAATTGGTGTCAGTTTCAGAGAAAACAATACACCTGGATGTGTTTTTATATAAGTTGCTTCTTTTAACATTTGCTGTTGCATAGCTACATCAAGTTAATCAGTAAACTACTATCGGCTTTAATAGAAACTTGATGTCCCTGCAATGAAGTGCTATGCTTGCCAAAGTTAAGTGCAGTTTTCAAATAGTTTCCCTAACAAGAACAGCTAATTTCACATCAATTCTAACTGCTTCTGGTGAAAATTAAATGTCATATTTGATTCTCTAAATTAAAAATTGTATTTGTCCAGCAGATCGTGATACAGAGTTACCACCTTGCAACTGTGTTTCCGAGCCTGGGAACTAACTGTGAGACCAGGGGGTGGGGTGGGTGGAGGAGGGCAAATGGGAAAATTGGGACAATTGTAATAGAATAACAATAAAAATGATTTGAAAAGAAGCTGAAAAAAAATCAAATAGTTCTGAAAACAAAGATAGGAGACAGCCTTTTATTCGAGTGTAAGTGGCATTCCATGGAATATTAGTGTAATGCAACTAAATTGAGAGCATAAAAATCCTGGTAGTCTAATAATATTTTATTTCATGAAATAGAAGAATACCGCTCCTGAGAAATGTGGCAAGAAAACCTTATGTCCTTCAAATTCTATCTCATAAGTCTGAGTAGGGAATCACAAACTTCCAAAGTAAGGCAGCAGCTCTTTGAGTTTACAGAGGTCAACTGATTCTTTTAAAAATGTCTGTGAAGTGGTCTCCATACAGGCCTGGTCCATTTTAATGTCTCAATAAATAGTGCATATGTAACATAATTTCTGCCTCCCCACCCCCAAACATGAGTATGCACTTTATACTAACCTGCTCTGTATGAAGCCCAGATCTTAGTGCTCTTCTTCGATTCCATAAATATTTTCTCATGACAGATATTTTGGGGGAATTGAGTACCATAGTTTTCAGACTGTAAGACACACATTTTCCCCCAGACTTGGGAGGAAAATGGGGGTGCATCTTATAGTCCGAATGTAGCTTACCTGGCTGTTTACATTTACATTGGTGAAATATTATATTATTTATGTTATTAAATATTTTACCACAATTTTTGTTTCAATTTTTTTTTCTATTTTCCTCCTCTAAAACATAGGTGTGTCTTATGTCCAGTGGGTTTTATAGTCCGAAAAATACAGTAACTTTATTGCTTTTAGGGAGAGAAGAGAGAAACATCTATTTGTTGTTCCACTTATTTATGCATTCTAGGTTGATTTTTAACATAATTATTTATTTATTTATCTATCTACTTCTTTATTTTTAGAGATAGGGGAAGGCAGGGAGAAAGACAGGGAAAGAAACATCGATGCATGAGAGAAACATGGATCAGTTGCCTCTCACATGCACCCCAGTTGGAGACCAGGCCCACAGCATGTACACTGACCAGGAATCCAAGTGGCGACCCTCTGTTTTGTGGGATGGCACCCAACCAACTGAGCCACACTGGTCAGGGCCACTGGTTAATTCTGGCAGGTACCCTGACCAGGGATCAGACTGCAACCTTGGCGTATCAGGACCGCTGTCTAACCATTGAGTAACATTTTAAAGAACAATGTGTAATAACAAGGGTCAATTTATGCATCATTTAATCCTTCCTTCAATACTTATGTGTTGCAATCAATGGCAATACCTATCAGAACATTAACTTCCTGCTTAGAATTTAAGTTAGAGAAATGATCGTTGATTCATGTAATTAATACACAAAGAATATACAAGATAGCCTTCAAAATATCAAGTATTTGGTCATCTAAATAATACTTATTTTAATGGAATATTTTTAAAATTATATTTTCAAATAAAGTTTAATAAAATGTGTATTGCTTCCTGTAACGTAATATCAGGAGGCCAAATAATAGAAGATGGTGTAGCTAAGGATTTTCTAAGATTAGGTACAAAAACAATTGGAAGTAATTTTTTTCTTTTTCTGTATATTCTAAATTTTAAAAAGTAGCAGCATTTCTCTCAATATCTGAAAAAGGGGAATATTATAAAAAAGAATTTGAGGGTGAGTATATGCAAACAATAAAACAATGTAAACATAACAAATTTCTTTGGTTGACTTTGTTGTAGAGTAGAAAATATTGTCCAAAATCATTACATGGTAATGAGAAATATAGATTTGTTTGCCTCTTTAAAGTAGCAAACACTATAATATCATATGTAAACTATAATTGAAAATAGTATTTAAAAATAACAGATACTGACATTCTTGTTAAGATTTGTAAAATACTTTAATAGTATGTGGAGTATATAGGTACATACACATATGCACACACAGAAAAATGTGGATTATTTAAATATTTAAATAATTCTATAAATCATGGTTAAGAACCTTCTTGTTTTCCATTTTCCTACGTGCTTCCTCTTCCTTCTTCAACAAATTCTCTGGTCATATGCCTTAATCATTTCCTTTATATTTTGTGATCCAGTAGATGATGTAGAGGACATTACTGATTTCTTAGACTTGCACTCTAAATTTGCTTCCTTGGGGTTTATATTTGTATGCATCTGTATTAATGACTTGGTCTAAACTTCTAACTGATAATGGCTTAGCTTCATTTCAATTTGTCATTAAGGAATAGAACAGCTGGAGGACTTCTGGCCAAGATGGAGGCGTAGGTAGATGCACTGTTCCTCCTTGCACAACCAAAAGAGGAAAAAAAGCAATTTAGAGGGCAAGGGCAGCCAGATCTGACAGAAAACTGAACTGAGTGGAAGTCCGACAACCAAGGAGTTGAAGAAGACACCTTCATCCAGACTGGTAGGCAGGGCGGAGCTGGGTGGAGGGTGTTCGGCGAGATGCTCCAGCCAACTGAAGTGGCCCGTGGTGGGCATGCCTGGACAAAGCGTGGGAGGCAAACTCTGTGAGATCAGGGCTGAGACTGGTGGAATGGGTGGTCCCTCATTAGCTCGCAGATAGACCAGGAGGAAAAGCTGGGGGTGGAACAGACTGCTTGGCCCACCAACGCAGGGAAATAAAGCCTCAAACCACTGACTGAAAACACCTGTGGGGGTTGAGGCGGCGGGGGGAGGAACTCCCAGCCTCACAGGAGAGTTCACTGGGGAGAACCACGGGGACTTGGAACTGTGCAGGCCCATCCACTCACCCCGGAGCCAACAAGGAGGGGATCAACTTGCTTGTGGGCAGCGGGGGAAGTGCGGAGAGCGGAGCAAGCGCCACTGTTCTCTCAGGCCACGCCCCCACAGCCAGCTTCACTACAGAGCGCCATGGGTTTCCCCACCCTGGTGAAAACCTAAAGCTCCGCCCCTTAAAGTAGCAGGCGCACTGAGGGGGAAAAAAAGGCCCAAAAGAGAGAGAAAAAAATGGCAGCAGGATAGGGGGAGCAGAGTCCACTTCCTCCTCCCCACAAGTGAAACACCTAGCTGCTTTTTCTGAGGAACAGAGTGAACACACAACAGTATTCCAGCATATATGACGATTGGTGACCACGATTACAGGGGAAATTGAATGATCAGACACCTGACGCAGACAGGAGAACCAGGGGAGCAGGCATGGCAGGACGCTTTTAAAGCCAGCCAGCAGAAGTTTTTGTTGTTGTTGTTGTTTGTTTGTTTGTTAGTTTTCTCCACCCTCCTACCTATCTGTCCCTTTTTATTTTTTTAATTCCTTTTTCCTTCTGTTCATTTAGTATTCCTAGTCTTCTCCTCTTTTTATTTATTTTTATTTTTTATTTTATTTTATTTTACTTTATTTCTTCTTCTTCTTCTTCTTCTTCTTCTTCTTCTTCTTCTTCTTCTTCCTCTTCCTCTTCCTCTTCCTCTTCCTCTTCCTCTTCCTCTTCCTCTTCTTCTTCTTCTTCTTCTTCTTCTTCTTCTTCTTCTTCTTCTTCTTCTTCTTCTTCTTCTTCTTCTTCTTCTTCTTCTTCCTTCTTCTTCTTCTTTCTTCTTCCTTCCCCTCTTCTTTATCCACAGGTGAGACATTAAAACCTGGAGTTGAAAAGAGAACAGAACTAGACCCAGACAAGGGTCAGCCCTAAAAACAGAGACAGTGACACAAAATTAACTTCGCTACTCCAGAGAAGTTGACAGATCAATTTAAGAAACAGAGGCTAGCAAGAAGGGTCTCACAAACAATGGGAAGACAAAGAAACAATCCCCAAATGAAAGGAAATGAGGAAGCCCCAGGAAGAATGATAAATGAAACAGAGGCAAGCCAGCTATCAGATAGTGAGTTCAAAGCATTGGTTATCAGGAAGTTCAAGAAGCTTGATGAGCTCACAGAGAATTTCCAGAAACTACGGGGGAAACTATAATGAACTCACTGCAAACTATGTCAACATGAAAAAGGAAATTGAAACTATGCAAAAGGGCCAAGAGGAAATGAAGAATGCAATATCTGAACTGAAGAATACAATAGAAGGAATCAAAAGCAGGCTCGATGAAGCAGAGGATTGGATCAGCGAGCTGGAAGACAAGGTAGAAAAAAACACCCAAAAAGAGCAGGAACAGGAAAAGAGACTCAGAAAGAATGAAGAGGTATTAAGGGAAATACAGGACAACATGAAACGTAATAATATTCGTATAATAGGGATACCAGAAGGAGAAGAAGAGCAAGGGATAGAAAACGTGTTTGAAAAAGCAATGATGGAAAACTTCCCTAATCTGATGAGAGAAAAAGTCACACAAGTCCAAGAAACACATAGAGTCCCAATCAAAAGGAACCCAAACAGGCCTACTTCAAGACACATCATCATTAAAATGGCAAAATTCCAAGACAAAGAGAGAATCTTAAAGGCAGTGACACAGAGACAGGAAGTAACATACAAGGGAGCCTCGATAAGTTTAGCAGCTGACTTCTCAATGGAAACACTCCAAGCCAGAAGAGAATGGCAAGAAATATTCCAAGTAATGAGAACCAGAGGCCTGCAACCAAGGCTACTGTACCCAGCAAGGCTCTCAATTAAGATAGATGACCAAATAAGGAGCTTCCAGACAGAATAAGTCTAAAAGAATACACCTCCAGCAAACCAGCTCTACAAGAGATGCTAAAGGGACTGATTTAAGGAAAGGAAGGAAAAGAGAGAGAGAAAGGAACACAGATACCAAAAACAAAAAAAAATGGCAATGAATAAGTACGTATCGATAGTAACCTTAAACGTAAATGGATTAGATGCTTTAATAAAAAGACATAGACTAGCAGAATGGATAAGAAAGCACGACCCACACATATGCTGCCTACAAGAGACCCACCTCAGGACAAAAGACTTACACAGACTGAAAGTGAAGGGATGGAAACAAGTTTTCCAAGCAAATGGACAGGAAAAAAAAAGCTGGGGTAGCAATACTCATATCAGACAAAATAGACTTCCAAAAAAGGTCATAAAGAGAGACCCAGAAGGACACTTCATAATACTCAGGGGAAGAGTCCACCAAGAAGACATAAACATTGTAAATATATACGCACCCAACACAGGAGCACCCAAATACATAAAGAAAATCTTGGAGGACTTCAAGAAAGATATTGATAGCAGCACAATTATAGTAGGGGACTTCAACATCCCACTGTCAAAAATGGACAGATCTTCCAAACAAAATATCAGCAAAGATATTGTGGCATTGAACAATGCTCTAGAAGAAATGGACTTAACTGATATATATAGAGCCTTTCACCCCACAGAAGATAAATACACATTCTTTTCAAATGCACATGGAACATTTTCAAAAATAGACCAAATGATAGGACACAAAGCAAGCCTCAACAAATTCAAGAAAATTGAAATCATACCAAGTATTTTCTCTGACCACAAGGGACTGAAATTAGAAACCAACCCAAAGGAAAAAAAACCCAAACACTCAAAATCATGGAGCTTGAATAGCATGCTATTAAACAATGAATGGGTCAAGGATGAGATTAGGGAAGAAATCAAAAGTTCCTTAAAACAATTTTAAAAAAAGGATGACATGTAAAAAAAAAAAAAAAGAAATAGAACAGCTGGGTTAAGTAAATCCTATTTTTTGTGAAATTAAATCTATATGATTTACAAATATTGATATTTTTATTTTAAAAATCAATGTAAAAGATAAGCTGAAAGATTTCTCTCTCCTCTTGCCTCTCTCTCTCTCTTTCCTTCTTCCTGGTGGAATGTACTACAGAGCAGTCCCTCTCCCAATGAATACATGTTTTTAGGCATAGAGGAAATTCTAGTTGACAACCATGCTTTTTAAAAATATTTTTCAGAGAAGTTAAAAGATCTATAGTAATCTGGAGAATAACTATGAAAACATAGACCTATTAGCATATAATATAACTACCTAGCCATATTACCCACAATTTCCCTATTCTTGAATTAAGGAAAAGTTACAGGGTAATAAAACAAAAATGCCTACCTTGTAATAATTGTGAGAAGTATAATGTGGCAGATGAAGAGAGAACACTTACTGATATTTAATTTTAGCATGTTTAATAGATTGATTTTAAATCATTGTCAGAAACATTATTTAAAATTTTGAGAAAACACATCAAGAAAAGATAACTTTTTAAAATTCTGTCTTTTAAAGACCATATTCTAATTTATTCTATACTTTTTATTCCTTGGAGCCATTGCTACAAAGTTTCATAGTGTGGTCATTGAGAAGGAACAGTTCTGGGGTACTTAGTGGACTTACACAATTTTTTTAAAGATTTTATTTATTTATTTTTAGACAGAAGGGAAGGGAGGGAGTAAGAGAGGGAGAGAAAGAGCAATGTGTGGTTGCCTCTCATGTGGCCCCCACTGGGGACCTGGCCTGCAACCCAGGCATGTGCCCTGACTGGGAATCGAACCAGAAACCCTCTGGTTCGCAGCCCGCGCTCAATCCACTGAGCTACACCAGCCAGGGCTGGACTTATAAAAAATTGATAGTAACAAACTATAGAAATGATCCCAGAATTTCCTTGAAAAAATAAAAATGGACCTGCCTTTTGACCCAGTGATTCTGCTGCTGGAATACCCTAAGAATCCCAAATCACCAATTCAAAAGAACATAAGCACCCCCATGTTCATAGCAGCACAGTTTACAATGGCCAAGTGCTGGGAACAGCCTAAGTGCCCATCAGTAAATGAGTGGATCAAAAATAAGTGGTACAATTATACAATGGAATACTACACAGCAGAATGAAAGAAGGAACTCCTACCTTTTGTGACAGTATGGATGTAACTGGAGAATATTATGCTAAGTGAAATTAGCCAGTCAGTGAAAGACAGATACCATATGATGTCACCTATAAGAGGAATCTAATAAACAAAATAAACTAATGTGCAAAATAGAACCACAGGCATGGAAACATGGAACAGACTGAAAGTGACCAACCAGAGGGCCAGGCAGAGGGGGACAATGCTGGAAAGAAGGGGAAGGGACTAGATAAAGAACATGTATGAATGACAAACAGACATGGACAACAATGTGGGAATTGACTATGGGAGCAGGGATGTGGGATGGCTGGAGGAGGGCAAAGGGCAAAAAATTGGGACAACTGTAATAGAATAACCATAAAATTATTTAATAAAAAAAAATTTTAAACATTCCCTGTGTTCTTGGGGCAGATTTCTCCAGGGCTTAAGAGCTAGTTCCAAAACCTGTTTATGTTTGGTTAATTATGGATCTCCTAGTCATCTGATGCTTATGACTTTCTTGATTTTCTACATTCAGAGCAAGCGCATTTTAGATGCAAGACTCTTGGGAAACAATCAAAGGTTATATTTTGGTAGAAGGAGCTGTTAATTGCAAATTTGGAGGCCCAGGCTTGTTCCTGCCTGCCATTAACTGGTTAAATCTATAAATTTGTTTTTACTTGTCTTTTTTCTCAGTGAAATAGTTAGGGAGGAATAAGCCAGATGATGTCGAATTCCCCCTTAATATCAACATTTTCTTGGAAGCTTAGATGTTTCCTAAACACGTGAATACTTCTACAGTCTATCCACTTTTGAGGGTCAACTGATTTACTTCTTTGGGGAATCCTGAGTTAGAAATATATTCCACAGAGAAGACATTATTTAGGACATGCCACTGAAGTACAACCATGACTTCTAAAGAAGTTTAGGCACTCTTACAGTTCCCAGAAGTGTGTGACTATGTGTGCATTTTAGACCAGCAGCACATGTTTTGATGATGGATTATAACCTAATCTCTTTATCTTGATTTCTGTAGCACACTGGACACAGAATAGGAGCTATCTATCTATCTATCTATCTATCTATCTATCTATCTATCTATCATTTATCTATCATGTATTCATAAATTGAACTTTCCCATTCCCCAGTTAACCCAACATTTAGCAATTCGTTTCTATATTAAGGAGCCTGGAGGGAGTGAGGCTAATTAATTGTTATACTACTGCTTATCAGGAACTCAGTTGGTGTTCAGTAGCTCTATTGTGATGATATATGAAGACTTTTTATGCAAGACTTGACTTTATATAGCTATTTGTCATTGCTTTTGATAATACCTTTTTTGAGTAAAATCTTTTGGGCTTAGTAACCAAAGTTCTTAACATCCCCTTCAGTGTTTGGGCATGTTCTAGAACATTTATATCCCCTTTATACATCTACAGTCCTGTCTGGCCATCCTAATATAAATATTGCATGTAACTGGAGTAAAATATTGAAAACTAGTATAAAAGTAAATGTCAATGATTCTCTCAAGACATTGAGACATTGCTTTTCTCTCAACTGTACCACAAGGCAATGAATTTTAGACTTTGTCTTCCCAGTGTAAGAAGGTCATCGTGGGTAGAGGTTACAGATAACTGGAGGCATAATTGATGGCCTGTAGGTAGTAAATGGAGTGTGGATTTTTAGAGCTTTTATAGGGAAACATATCAAGGCATTTTAAAACATCTAATAACTTAAATGCTAACAATAATGCAGTGTTTTTTTATATTAATGAAGCAGTCATTTATTCAAATACTTTTTGGACATATAATCTGTTCATAGTAAGTACTAAGATTAGTAGCTTTGAGGTTTTCTCCTTAAATTTAACATGCTTTATGGCTTGCTAAGAATGTCAAATATCAAACAAATAATAAGTAATATCAGCTAAAAAGGCAAATGTGTACATTCATTCTGCAGTTGAGTCTGATCACATAGGCTATTGATTTTATTTTATTATATATTAGTTTATTTCTATAGACAATAGTTTATATGTCTATGAGTGATAGAAGCATCATGTAAATGAACAAGATATCATTAACTAGTAAATTAAATATATTGACACACTGACAATTTTTAATCTGTATTTAACTAATACTTGGTCTGCTCTCACTAGGACCCCTTACTATATCAAAACCTCCTAATTTGGCAATTTAAATGACACACATCTCGTGTTTATCCATGGGTAATTATTTTCACATATCTTGCCATAAACCTTTGAAACAGATAGAATATATTAGTCAAGTAAATAAGTTGTTGGAATGAACAGCAAGTCAGAACATAACCTGCTAATTTGTTAATTTTCATAATATTAAGTTATGAAAGAATATTTCAATTGTTTATTTTATTGTATTTTTGTACTTTATTTTGATTGTATTTTTGTATTTAGGACCCAAATATACACATTTACAGGTAAACTAACTCACTAGAGATAATATTTCATTGTATGACCATATATGATTCTGTAATATCGTTAGATTTTATGAAGGAATTATACATCATAATTCTTCAATTTAAAATATGCACTAATTTGAAAACATACAGGCATCCCTATGCTCATTAATAACCAAGATATGGAAGCAGCCCAAGTGCCGACTAATAGATGACTGGATAAAGATGTGCTACATATACACAATGAAATATTACATGGTCATAAAAAAGAATAAAATCTTACCATCTGCAATAACATAAATGGACCTAGAGAATATTATGTTAAGTGAAACAAGCCATATAGAGAAAGAAAAATACCACATGATATCCCTTATATGAGAACTATAAAGAACAAAATGAACAAGCAAAACAGAAACAGAGCCCTGTATAAAAAGAACACACTGATGGTTGCCAGATGGAAGAGGGATTGGGAGGGAACTGGGTGAAAAATGTGAAGGGATTAAGTACAAACTGATAATTACAAAATTGTCACTGAGATGTAAAGTACAGCATAGGGAATAATATAGTACATAATATTGCAATAACTATGTCTAGTGCCAGGTGGGTACTAGATTTATCAGGGCCTTCACTTTGTAAATTATATAAATGTCTAACCACTATACTGTACACCTGAAACTAATATAAAATAATATTGGATGCCAACTGTAATTAAAAAATAAAATAACTGTAAAAGGATCTGCTATATAAGTGGTTCATAACTTACTTAGAAACTGTAATTTTATTAGTGTATATCTTGATTTCCATACTTACAACTGTGTTATATAGTTAAAGGTTTATAAAATAATGCAGGTTATTTTTTGTACTTGTATTGTTTAATCCAAACATCTTTTTTTGAAAGATTTTATTTATTTCTTTTTTAGAGAGGGGAAGGGAGGGAGAAAGAGAGGGAGAGAAACATCAATGTGTGGTTGCCTCTCGTACATCCCCAACTGGGGACCTGGCCCACAACCCAGGCATGTACCCTGACTGGGAATTGAACCAGCTACTCTTTGGTTCGCTGGCCAGCACTCAGTCCACTGAGCCACACCGACCAGGGCTAGTCTAAACATCTTAATGATCAACTGAAATAAGCATAGATAGGAACTAATTATTACAAACATAACTTCAATAGAAATAAGCTGCTGAGAATGCAAACACTGAAACAGGAAATGTAACAGGGGTCAGCCCCAAGAAGGCTCTTCCTCCCTTTGCACTACTTTTCTTAGCCATTGTTGGGTTTATCACTGTAAAATACTACAATCTCAGTCAGTTATTTAGCAAGAAGAGATACGTGGCTAACTAGAGAGATTTTTTTTTTTTCTTCTTGTAATGATACAAAACTCTGATGATGCAATTCACGAAATCATAAAAATCCCAAATTTACTGGTCAATTCTACACTTAGTAAACTTAATGTGGATGAGTTACCATGGTTTCTTATTTAAGTTATTGCAAGTATATTGTTTATATAGGCATACTCTAGGTATTGTGGGCATGTCTGGGAATTACAAAGATATGGTCTGTGTCTTCTGGGAACCTATAGTCTAGTAGAAATAGAGACTTAAACCAGTGATTCCAAAACTGATGACCATGCTAGAAGAGAAACATGTCCTCTTTAGAAAATAGTCAAAGGCATTTGCTGAAAGATTTTTGTTAAGGTTTACAGACAAGACAAAAACTCACAAGCTGATTGAACGATTGGAAGTTAAGAGATATCTATGTGTGTTTGATTTAGTATTAAGAAATGCCACAGATCTGAAAACAATAAAAAGAAACAAAGATCTCAGTATAATAAATTGGAACATGCTTTTCCTATAGCTTTAGGTTAGACATTAAAATATAAATTTGTGCAGGATGAAAGTGAGCAGGACTTTTAAAATATATACCTGTTATGTAAATTTCAAAGCATAGAGCTGGTTAAAATAATATTATTTCCGTAAATAACTAAAAACTCAAGCTGATATGACATATCTTTGACTTTTATGGATTTTTGTCATTAGAGAGTTATGCTATTTTACATGAGTGTCTACTTTTTAGAAATAAATATATTAATTAGTAATTATCAAACTATAATAATTATATTGTTTTTTATATTTCAGAATGCCCCTTAGAAAGTTAGATTTATCATCATTATTTCAAACCAATCAGCATTTAAAAATTTCCATGTATACAATGAAAAATTCAACATATTTGAGAATATGACAGCAGTTATATCAACATATCTGATATGCTTCCTAGCATTTAGTTCAGGAGAGTATACTTCTTGGGTAGCACAATGGAATTGCATTGCCAATTGATGATATTTATATACATTCTGCTTTTCTATTTTTAGTACTTATAAGAGAATTCAGTTTGAAAAGAAATTATCCATATTACTTGCAAAAATATAATGGTAATGCCTTAAAAACCTTTTAGAATTTAACTCAAAATAATAGTAGTTATATGTAACAAATAAGTATTGATATATGTTTATTTAAATGATTTTCAATTTCTTCCTTTCTCTTGTTCACAATTTATATTTTATATTCTGTTTCTAATCCATATTCAGGGTCACTAATTTATCATATTTTGCCATCAACAAAATATGATAAATTAGTGATAATCATATACTTAATTAAGGGAAAACTGATACTGTTTGCAGGCTATTAAAAAAACACCTTTATTATATAGGAGAAGAAAGTAGAGTAAAAATGACATTTCATATTATAGACTTATAACCTCATCATAATTTAGAACAGGCCATCATGCAGCTGACTGGGGTATAACTGGAAAAATATTACTGTAGATGTGTTAATTTAAAATAGAATTAGATTGTTATAAAGTGCAAAGAAAAATAAAGTATAAAATAGAAATCTTTCCTCTTGCTGAACTCAAACAGGGATTACAGGGCAATTTCAGATAAGAGGATTTCCTGTTTTATTTAACTTGAAGTCGTTTTATGTGCTGTGTGTTTCCGTTTTTCTTTCTTTTCTGTGTTTACTCAGGCAAGGTCAACAGTCTATCTGGAGTGCTCTGCAGCCACCCATTTATTTTAAAGAACCAATCTTCTGTAGTGTTAAAATATTTTCTATGCCATTTGTGAGATGTTATCTTTTCTTTTCCTTATTGTCTCTTGTTGTGCGCATGCATTCAAATAACAGATGGTCTATTTCCTCCAACTCTTCCATGAGTAGCAGCCTGTGACCGGTCAATAGATACAGTATTATTTTTGACTTTCAAATATATGCCTAATCTTTTTGTTATTAACTGGATGATTCAACTATGAATACTATTTCCTGAACAAGATTCAAATAATTTACTGTTTTATGTGGGAAATATGAAGTATGATATTTTGTTATTGCTAGTATTTTTTCACTAAGTAGTAAAATATTGTAGAAAATAAAAAAAATTCCTATTAGAATTTAGCATTTTCCAGTAGTTTTATAAAAGAGAAAACACTAGCAAATAGATCTTTGAATGGGAATAAAGGTGAAAAAAAAAATGTTGTGTGGAGTAGAGAACTTTACAGATGAAATATAAAAAACAAAAATCAAATTAAAGTTTCATGCAAAAACACATTCCAAAAATAAGTATGATGATCCAAATATAGCATCATGTGGCTAATAAGCATTATTTATCAGTGTTGTGTAAGGTGTTTATTTTTTTAATAAAATGATCTTTGCAGATATTTTGTCCCAATCTCTTCCTTGACTCTCAGTATGTAGCTTATACTCTTTTGTTTACAGTGATCATCACTATGTAATTTCTAAGACTATGTAAATTGGTTGGCAATATGTCTTCTGAGGTATCCCGTAGAACACATATTCCAGGTTTCAAGGACATGCAGCGTTTAGAAGCATTTTCTCTCCAATAAAGTATATCTCTGATGGAACTTTTAGGGACCATAGAGCCATGAAATTTATATGTCTTCAGGGTTTACTATATTATAATCCCAAACTCTGGCCATTTGTCTATCATAATTTTAAGACAGCAAAAAAAGGACATTTAGCAGCAATATGTATTTTAAGATGTGATTTCAGGATAAATATTTACTGAAAAAACCAAAGAAGGAAGAAGTGTGTTAATATGCAGCTTATCTTTATTCTTAACCAATTAAACTAACCATGGAGTGCTTTTTCAAAAACACAGCTCTTTTCATTTTTCTATTTAAAATCTCGGCTGCCATTTTCTTCAAGGTAAAGTCCAATTTACCAAAGTAGGTTTTGATATATTTGAGGGCTTTATCTTCAGTAGTTTTTGTGCAGTTCTTGGTTTATTTTTTCTGCTCTGTTATGTCTCTTTCAAGACTTCAGTTAACACACTTTTGAATCCTCTATATACACTTCAATTTTGAAAATCCAATTCATAAATCTGGTAACTACTGCTATAATGACCTAATCTGTAATTTCTTATGTCTATAACCTTAAGGTCTTACAACTCTGCTATTCCTAATTTGATTTTATTTTGCCAACATTTTTCATATTATCAAGGCCATGGTATTATAGAAAATAACCAAAAAAAATCTCAGCACCTTAAAAAAATACAAGAATGTTTTTCATAATCTTACAAGTCCATGTGGCTTGACTAGGGATTTTGTTTTGCACAGATTTTACTCAAGTGCCTAGGCTGTGGGAGCAGACCATATTACGCCACCGGGTATTGAGGCAAAGAGAGTGCATGGAAAATCATACTCTTGCTTCTAAAGTTTCCTTATCGAAGTAGGCATGTCACTTCCTGAATTTAATTATCTAATTAAATTGAATGAGGCATACTTCACAAATGGCAGCTTCGTGTTCTTGGGGTAAAACTGTAACTATTGTAACATAAAAGCAGTGAAGATTATTATATCCACCATCTTGCCAAACCTATAAATTTACTAATCTTTGCACTTCTTCAGTATTATTTCCATGTCCTATCATCAAATCTAATTAATCCCAGTTCCTAAATATCTGTTTCCTCATCTCCAACATAACCATTTCTTCAACTTTATCACTCTCTGTCTACACATTTCTCATGCCCAAATCTATCCCCAGTACTGTAAATAGAGAATGTCCTGAAGTGTGGACCTAGGCCTATCTGTCCTAGTCTTAAATTTCTTTAGTACTGTGGACTTTAATTACATTTACAGTTTCAGTTCTAAACTTCTTAGCTTGGAATACAAGGTGTTTTATTGTCAGATCCTGTTCTACTTTTCTGTTCTCATCTTACACCTTTCTTCTCTGACACTTATTTCTTAGACTTCTAACATAATGTACATATTTGTTATTCTCCCCAAGCAAATCGCCCTTTCTCATATGTTAAACATTGTACATATTTCCTCTTTTCCAAATTGCTCTTGCTCTCAAACCTCTATTTATCTTTCAAGATTAATTTCAAACATAAGCTCCTTATCATGACTTTCTTGGCTTTTCCTTTCAAATGACAGAATTAATTTTCTGAGCCTCTGCTTTTATATACTAAAGCACTTAATGCACAGCTGTATTAATTTATTTCTCAAGCAGTTTTCAACTATGTAAATGCTTGTGAGTTCCTTCAGGGCCCAAATTGCATCTTATTCATAATCTATGGCATGAGATAGGGACTCAATAAATGTTTACAAAATTTAAATAAATATTTTTTATTTTCTACTCTTTTGAAGCTATTTTACCAAGTGTTATATTAAAAAAAAATGTTCATATAATTTCCCTAGTATTGAAAATGGTGGTAGTAGATGTGAATCTTTGAAAGCTATTTTATAAAAACAATTTTATTTGAATTATTATCCAAATTATTCTTCAGAAACTGGGTTTAAGTAATACTGTCCCCAAAATACTATTTGTAGGCAACATTTATGAACAGAATGTTAAAACTTCTCATTTATAAGACTAATTGGCTTAGTAATGTAGCTTAAAATGCAAATTTTAATGTTTAACCTGCTGATCTGAACTTGACTTATAGGGCTTTCGAATATCATGACCATCTGGCTTTTCAGTTGGTGGTCTATTGCTATCTAAAATTATAGACCTATCATTTTATTTTCCTAATGGTTAGTTATAACACCAAGAAATCCCCACAATCAATGCTGCTTTACATATTTTACAGCAAAGCAGTGGATGTCAAATATATATAGTATAACTAGTTTCTTAATAAAGTTGATGCACAATTGTTGGAAAATTTCAGCAGGCATATCATATACAGTTAAAAGAGTTACCAATGCACACTTGATTTGAAATCATCAATGTTATAAATAATTAACCTTTCATGCTTTTACTGATTCCCTGAGATATTCCTGGAAAGAGTGTTTGCTAGGAATAAAGTGACAAAAGACATAATGCTTGTCCCAAGAAACTTTAATAAAAGAGACAAAAATGCATGTAAATGATTTCTACTGAGTAAAGTAATGTCAAATACAGAAACAATAACCATTATTATAGTCTTTGCATTAAGTTCATTAGTCCTTTCAGTAGCTATGGTAATTCAATGTTATTATTCCATTTTACAAGTAAGGAAAATTGAAGAGGAATATTAATCTGCTATTTCACCGCTAGTCAGTAAACATTGTAATCTAGGCCTACATGTCTTCTAAGGCCATGCTCAAGGCTGTCCTAGCTTTTCATCAAGACCAATGCATTATTATCAGTACAATGGGTCTCTATTACTTGCATGCTACATGCTTCCTAAAGCGAGCTTAAGGTTGAATGAGGATACCTTAATTGAATACCTCTGCAACGACAAATGCTATGTTGATACTTATTCCATGCCTTGTTATCATTTTCTTCGAGGGAAAGAACTGTATTTTTACAAACTTGGCAAAGTTTCTTGGCAAGAAATGCTCTGTATATTGGTTGAGTCATTAGGTCATTGCCTATGCAACCAAACTCAAAAAGAAGCCCTGTCCGAATACTAAATATCCCTGAAATTCCAACACTAACCAGTTCTTTACTTTCTATTAGATATTTCTTTTTATTTATTTTCCATTTTCAACGTGCATATATTTGACTTGTCTCATGTGATGTTTTGAATCCCATGGAAATGATTTGCTTTGAGAGTCAGAATGAAAGCATTCACAGTCTCTATACAGAAAGGGGTACTGAGAAGTGTTAGTTGAAATATACATAAGTGGGCAAACTTAAAAATTATGTACTTTAACACATCAATACTTATTTATGTTTGAAGATAAACATATTTTGATTGCCTATCTACTCACAAGTGATTGGAAGAAAAAACCTTTAAGTTTTGCTTCAGAGCTTACTAAAAAGCTGGCAGCGCTTACCCTCTCACTAAATAGAAGTTTTATATGTGGCTGCTAGCTGAAATCAATCTTGTTATATCTGTGTGAGACAACCCATTAAGAGAAATCCTAGGTATTGAGAATTAGTTATCTAAAGAAATCAAGGAAAAACCGTCCAAATTAAGAACCACTTCCACAAAGAAAAGAGAAACCTTTAAAGCCACATTGCAGAACAAGATGGACCCCCACAGTGTGGTTCGGATGACAAGCCCGATGTTGCCACACCTACACCGAGAGGGTATGGAGAGGTTCATTACTTACATAATGAGGTTTTCTGGGGAGAGCAGGGTGGTTCCAAGCAGTTCTAAAAATGACTTGTAAGAGCAAGGGAACGAGACTGGCTTGGGTTTTTATTGGGTTTAGACCATGACCATTCCTGCCCGTGGTTAGAACTTCCTTATGGTGGCAAATGAGAGAGTGCCTAGGCTTACCTATATGTGGGGGAAAAAGAAATGACAGGAGGTGAGGCTTAGAAGCTGTTAGCCGTCAAACATCAAAAGTGGAGTCAGACTCTATACTACAGATATATTTTCCAATGTATCCTACAATGACATCCTTTCACAAGATTAAGGCAACCTGCTTTTCACACTGTATGTTATAGCCTGCATTCCAGAATACCAACCGGTTTTGTCTCTTTCTGAGTGGCTACTAAAAGTCAAAGTTTTTTTCTATCACATTACCCATTAATGTGAAAATTAGATATAAGACAGTTCATCTTGACTCCACATAAAAAGAAATAGACAATAAATGCACAAGTAATCAGTTCAAGGTGCATAACAAGTCCCTCGTTGGCCCTGGTAGCAGTGAGCACCAGCACATGCTGATGGTGTATCTTGTCTACTCCTGATCTTGACTTATTTTTCTTAATTGTAAGCTTGTTACAATTAATCACTTATAGTTCTTAGTAATTTTTCCTTACAGATATGACTCTAAATTACAACATTGGTAGATGTGGTATAGCAATGGTCTAATCAAAGGTCTAATGTAAAAACAACTTGAACATGACTGCTGAAAAGACTTATATGTACATTTTCCTTTCACTTTCATCATTGGAATGCTACTGAAAGAGAATAAACACAAACTTAATCATTTTCTTTGGAATTATAAAAATACATTACAGTTTTCTCTTTTATGAAGGGTTGACATTCTTCATAATTCCTAAGAAAAAAATTTATAGCTGAGGGTGTAAATAAATTAATTAAAAAGAAATTCAATATGCAGTTATATTTTGAAGTTACAGTGATTACTGTACCGATGGCTCTAAATTGATAAGGGATATTTTTATGTTGTTATTATCTTAATTGACAGTATAAATATAGTCCTACCTCAGTAACTTGTTGGCTCCAGAACTCATCAAACCTGATACCCTTAGCATTTTGAAAAAAATGCTTCCTCAATTGTTGCTTGCTTGTGACTTGTCTGAATGAATTAATGGTGAGTACCCAGTAACCACTGTAATTTGATACCATAAGCATCGTTTTAGTTCACTTTTATTGTAATTTTAACATTTGATGTACTTAAATTTAAAATGTTTTTATTGTTCTTGGGAAAATCTAATGGATTTTTATAGGTGTGACATATTATGTGAAGTTAGCTCTAAGTATTTCCAATACAAAATTACTTCAGACAAAAAGTGAATAATTTCTGAATATAATATTTCATAACCTTAAAATATTTTTATTCTTAAATTTCAAAGAGAATAAATGAGCTATTTACAGCTTTATTTTTTAGATGCAAATATAAACTTCAGTATAAGATTAAGAAGATAAGTTAATTATAGGAAATTTGTCCTTTCCCAAGAAATTACACTAGTATTAAGTTATTTAAGTTAAGTCAGCCAATTGTCTTAATCCTCACAGAAGAGGAAGGTGGAGCGTTCCTTTCCCCCAAAGCTAGATCACTACCATTTTGTTTTTCCCTTGAGATATGGTATTTAAAACATTTGAGAAACAATTTTAAAGTTTCTATGCCCAAATAGCTATGATATGTTTTATTAATAAGTAGTCCATTGTTTATTAGGAGAATTGATTCATACAATGAATAATTTTATGAGGGTTAAATTTATAAAGATGAAATTTAGCAGTTTTACATACAGACTGACATTTTATTTATTTATTTTTTTACTTTTGTTATTTTGACATAAGCCACCTACTTATAGAGAACTATGGTTACCACAATTTTCATGAATAATTGTTACATAATGGAGGTGTTTAAAATATTGATGAAACAGTGCTATGTTATTATTAAAGCTCCTTTTGATGTTTCTAACAGAGTATCCTGCAAAGTTTCTAATTTTATCCTATTTACAGTAATTCAAGTCCTTATAAAAGTATCTAAAATCACTGCGTTAATTTTGTTTTCTGTGATGAATGAGGTCATTTCTTTGAGAACATATATAAGTTACTTGTGTTGTACTTGTATGATCTGTGATTGAGTCATATCATTCTGTCACTTCCTGATATTGAGAGAGAAGCTTCAGAAAATAAAAAAAAAAATAGTGAATTTAGTAAAGATTTACCTCTAAAGGTAGATTTTCTCAGAGAGACACAATTGTCCTTTATAATTTTCAAACTAATTTCACATTCATTATATTATTTCATCGTCATTAAATTTCAGTGGAATAGATATTGCTATCATTATACCAATTTCATGGATGAGAAAATCAAGCCTTAGATTGATTATCTTTTTGAACATATGAGTTTAAATATTTACCCTTGCAACAGATCTTCTTTGAAAGCCATTTTATGCTGGGCATGCTCTGAACCTGCGCACATAAACAAACAGGAAGTTCCTGATGTGATAGAGTTTGCATTACATTAGGACAGACAAATAGAAACCAAGTACATAAACAAATATGCAGCATCAAGTATTGGCAGAAAAAGGTGAAGAAAAAGAATTCTGGGAATGAGAAGAGAGTATGATGTGGTGGACAGTATTATTTTGGATAAGATGGGTAGGGAAAACCTCACTGAGAAAGTGGCATTTGATGAAGATATGTATTGAGTGATGCAGTAACATAGGTGAACATTTGGGAGAAAAATATTCAATCAAGGAAGTAATAAGAGCAAAGGTCTTGAATTGGATCATGTTTAGCTTATTGTAGTTGGATCATGAAAGTTTTATAGGCTATAGAATATGTCTAAATTTTATTCTGAGAGACATGAGAAGCTATTAGATAGATTTTAGTGGTAAAATGTTTATCGTTGTTTACATTTTTAAAAGTTCACTCTGGTCAGAAGGAGGCCAAAATCTAAATGACATGCCCATTGGCCAACCACAAGCCATAGATACCTCGTCTTTTCATACTGATAAGTAAAGAGAGGAATATCAGTCAAATTGTACCAGAGAGAGGGAATAATAGATTATTCTAAATTCTGACTAAAAATTAATAAGAATTAGCAGACATTTGACTGAAAAATAATATGACTAATTCTGTCTCTTTTCATTAACCAATGCTTCCTCTATTACTAAACAAAATATTCTACTAACCACGCAACATTTTCAAAAGATTTTCTATATACTAATATTAGAGTTAATAAGACAATTAATGTTTGATTTGAAAACTTCTTTACTTACAAAAAGGTTGTGATTCTTCACCATACTAAAATTTATAAAGAAAATATTATTTTACAAAAGTAAATGACAGCAAGGGAATTTCTCTCAGCTTAAAAACAAGGATAAACTTTAACTTTTAAAGATTTTTGACACCACATTACAAATATATAAAAACAATTTTAAATTGTCCCTCTGATTTTAATCTTTTACACTTTTTAATTTTTTAAATTTTTTTATTGTTGTTCAACTACAGTTGTCTCCATTTCTCTCTACGACTTCTTCCAACCCCAATCATCCCCACCTCCCACGCTTGATCCTTTCCCCTTTGGCTTTGTCCATGTGTCCTTTATACATGTTCGCCACAGCCCCTCCCCATTTTCTCCCCATTATCTCCTCCCAGCTTCCCCTCTGGTTACTGTCAGTTTCTTCTTAATTTAAATGTCTCTGGTTATATTTTGCTTGCTTGTTTGTTTTGTTGATTAGACTCCATTTATAGGTGAGAGCATATGGTATTTATCTTCACTGCCTTTACTCAACCATTGCTGTGAGCATCCTGAATACCAGTGTTTTAAAATCTGTATCTGATAGTTTGGCTATCTCTTCATCACTTAGTTATATTTTTTCTGGAGTTTTGATCTGTTCTTTCATTTGGACTATATATATATATTTTTTTTGTCTTGATATGCCTGTTACATAATAAGTGGTGGAGCCTTAGGTACCCTCCAGGAAAGGGCAACCCAGGTTGCTCAGCTCTCGACCAGCTTTTAGTCACTTCCCCTGCTACCCACAAGCAAATCGGGCCCTTCTGGTGCTGACTACCGGGTGGGTGGTTTTTGTATGTTCTAGGACTGTGTGGGCCCTGCAAAGGATCTCTCCTGTGAGGCTGGGAGTTTTTCCTGCCATCTCAATCCCCACAGGTTTTCTCAGTCAGAGGTTTGAGGCTTTACTCCCCCACACTGGAACTCTGGGTTGTGCGGTCTGTCTCACTCCCCAGTTGTTCCTCCTGGTTATTCACAAGAGAAGTGGGACTGCCTGCTCTGCCAGCCTTTGCCTCGCCTACCAGTCCTCCAGCCACCGCCTTGCTGTGAGTCCTCTCCAGCCCGGTTGCCCAGTCTGGATAAATGTTTCTTCTTTAAGTCCTTGGTTGTCAGTTTCCATACAGTTCGATGTTCTGGCAGTTCTGGTTATTTTTTTGTTTTAAAATTTGTTGTTGTCCTTCTTTTGGCTGTTTGAGGAGGCAAAACGTATCTACCTATGCCTCCATCTTGGCTGGGAGTCAGTGCGGTTAAATTTCTAAAGCTCAAAATATTTAGACATGTTCTTACCATAGGAGCTTATTCTTTGATGAAATCCAAAGATTTAAAAAATTCTGTGTGTATCTGAGATTTGAGAGAGCAATTATGTAAAGAAAGGTCAATACAGACATATCTTGATCTTAAAAATTTTATATAAATAGATTTTCCACTTTTGATTAACATTTTTCAAGTGAAACTGCAAGAAAATATAATTGTAGTTTATTAACACTAATGTAAAAAGGCTTATAGAAACATAGAGGAAGGTTGAAGAACAGAGGGGCAATTAGATGACAAAACAGTAGAGCATAAACTTCTCTATTGAAAGCAGGGAAAAAATAGAATTGAGAAAGTCAGAAAGCCCAGGAAAATGGATTAACTTCTCTCTACCGCACTCCTCACTTGAGGAATCAGGAAAGGTTTGTTAACTGTTAATCACAGGTTTGAGGGAGGTCCATTAGCTGCCTGTGTCTGTGAAAAGGCCCGGAGAATCTTTGAAGGCAGAAAACTTTCAAAGATTACTTGGCAGCAAATTCATGGAATAGACCTAATGTTTCTGCCTGCCTTGCACATGTATTCCTGCCCACAACCCAACTCCAGTAACAGAGTCCTTCTTCTTGCATACGAGTGGGCATGGGACAAGTTTTGAGTCAGTCATGGTCACAATGACTGTGTGTTTGAGACAAGTAGGGGCAATCTGAGTCCTTTTTTAGTAGCTTTTCTACAAGGAGTTGATAGGCAAACTCTTCCTTTGTCCAGTTACACTGGAATGAGTTGAGAGTGCAGCTAGATGACTATATGACCATCCCTTTGGCCCCCCTCTATTGTTTCTTAATAATAATCAATCTATTCAGCAAGAGACTGGGAGGGCAATTATGGAGAAACAGACAGGTAAATTTTAAAGAGACTTGGAGTGGTGGTTTGGACAGGGTAGGGGTGAGCAGTGGGGGAAAAGTCAGGGCAACTAAGTGAACAACAATAAATTTTAAAAAATTAAAATTAAAAAAATAAAGAGAGGAACAATGATAATGCACAAGTCCTAAATTCCATACCCTCAGGTCCCCTACTTCTTTCTTGCCATTTTTCTCTTATCTGATGCATCAATAAATAGATACACAGCCAGGGCATTGTTAACTGTGCCAAGACCTAAGTATTCATAGCCTTGAAGTGGGACCCACAATTGTAAGGAGGTTTAACAAAGATTGAGCATTTTCATATTGTTATCTAATAGGTTAAAATAAGCAGCTATTTAAACTACTGAGAAGGAACACATAAACATAATCAAGTATCATGCTCCTTGATTTGTTCCTGATGTCTCATAATATATTTATTATATGAATATTCAATTTTAACATTACCAACTCAATGTAAGTAAATAGGTGTTTAATATTTTATCTACATTGTACATGGTTAACACCAATATAAAAGGAATTTTTCTTTATAGACATAAGTAAAGTCCCAAAACATTCCTATACATTTTGATTAGCAAAAACAGGAGACAAGGAGTGCAGATTATTGCTAAAAATCACTGAGAAGGATTCAATAAAGAGATTGTCAACAGCCACTATGGGAGAATAGTTGAGTGTATAAGGAAATCAGCAAGTGCATATCCACCTGTTATAATGTTTAGATTAGTAGTTCCCAGTGATTATATCCTGGTGAAAAAGATAATTAGAGAGATGCACATATAACTTGTATATGATGCAATGAGGACACTTAAAAGGCTGAAAAAAACAATTTCAAAATGTTTTAAATGCTGCCAGTTTTAGAGTATTTTGCAATATCTGCTATTTTATTACTACACTGTTTGATTTACCCCATAAAAGCAGATGCAGTATCTTTATAAGTAGAAGAACACATGAAAACAATGTAATATTTTCCAAACAAGTTAGAGAAACTATTAAAAATGGCTAAATGGCAATAAATAAAATTGCCACAATAAAAAAGGTATCATTACAGAAACAAAACTCCAGCATATAGTCTGTTATTTTTCCTTTTAACACTCATCTATAGTTCTTCTGGCTACAGTCCTTGAAGAAATTTACCCTCTACAGTTGTTCTAATTATATTTATCAAATGTGATGCATGTGTAATTGGATTTTAATAGGACTATAGCTCCTTGTTTACCAGCTGATTTAACAGGAGAGTAATTTATTGCTGATAAGGTATAGGGTCTTCAGTTCCTCCTACTAAATAAAAACTGGAAATGTGTTTGAAAACCAATGTCTTGGCTTAAGTTCCTTTTCTGAAAGCAAATCCCCATAAGACATAGTGGGTGATTATTTTTCCCATGTTCTGAATGGGTTGAGAACAAATACTAAAATGTTTAACAGCCCTGTCAATAAAAAATGTTTAAAAAAGTGCTGCCTAAAATTTTCTCCAAGTTAATTGAACACTGGGTGTAAATTTTCATGATAATATTATAACAACAGGTACATTTCCTGCTTGAGGGAAGTATAAACCAATACAATAACAAATTAATTTTGCAAAAACATAAGCAAGCTAGCTGACCAAACATCGTAGTATTCATTGAGAGAAATAACATGTAAAGAAGGTGCAGCACTCTTAAACAATAGTTTCAAGGCAATTGAATCCGTTACCATGTAAAGTCATTTTTTACTATGATGATATA
The DNA here is from genome assembly GCA_004026765.1 of Micronycteris hirsuta. NCBI lineage: Eukaryota > Metazoa > Chordata > Mammalia > Chiroptera > Phyllostomidae > Micronycteris > Micronycteris hirsuta. Next base: position 32,900 of record PVJI01004457.1, on the reverse strand, counting down.
TAAGGTTCTTAGTAATTATTTTTGATAAGAATATATTAAAAGATATTTCACTGTATCAGTACAGAATGGATCTTTTTAATTTAATCTTTATTGTATTTTTTCCACATGGTTCTTTATAGGGCTGAAAGTCATAATCCCTGCTCACACGCTTATCTATCTCAAGTGAGCTGGCTTCCACTTTGATAGTGATGACAGAACAGTGAGTGAGTGTTAATCGTTTCATTGACAGAACAGTTCCTTGAATATTTGAAGAGTAACTTGAGGCATTTTTGGAAAAGTAGACACAGGAAGTAAGGGGGATGCGACTTCAATAATGTGCCTTTATCATTAATACGTACATATGCCTTCCTTAACATGTATTAAGACAGGTTTATTATATTCACTCCTTCAAATTTCAGAGCAAGAAATGGTGACTAAAATTAAGGCTCATTTAGATGAGTTGATGAATAAACTTTGAAAATTTCAATTAAGTCACAAGGCCATTGCATTTGTCTGTTGCAAACATCCTGTTTCTCATACTATTTATTCCACAAAATATATAAAGCCATTTGAAAATACATCATTAATAGTTATCAAGCTTCTGTGCTTTATTGTATGATGGAGGCAAACAACTGCAAATTCAGTCATAAAAACAAAATTCATCATGTGAAGTACGGGGGCAGGCAAACTAAGAAAAAAAGAATACTTCTTAAAAATCAATTAAGATATTTGAGATTATATTTTCTAAAACATCAGCTAACGTTTTCTAAAACATCATAAAGCATCAGGACCCACACATCTCTGTTCAGTTAGATTTTGATTAAAAACATGGGAATATATTCTGTATATATAAAAGTTGCCTATACCATTTGCTCCTTGAATTCTGCCATGTTTTTGAAGGCAGCAAAACCTAAGTACCTGACATTCATTTTGTCTCATGGTTTCTATATGTTGGGCATGACATGAATTAATTTCTGTAACCTCCTGTAGCAAGAGTGTAAATCAAGAAGCTACATGGTAGGATGCAAAGGGTAACAAATGACCCCTGCCCTTAATTAGGGCAAATACTTTTCCCAGAGAAGGACTTTATACATAAAACATAACTCTATAAGAGAGCATATAGAAATGTCAGTTGAATGTAGATCTAATTTTAAGCTTTGTGTGAAATATAGCTCTAGCCAACTTTTATATCCTTAATCTTTATACTGAAACATTTTTACTGCATTACCATTCACTTTCAGGTGTTTATGAATTTCATACACTCCCAACACCTCCAGTGAAACCTATCTTTCCCGATCTAATCAGCTGAACCTTCCAGAACTCATATCTTCTGCGGAAGTGTGCATGACAGTGTAAACATAAACATGGCCTTTAAACTCAAAATCTCTGGGTATCTGGCTCTGACTCTGCCAGTGATGAGTCATGTGGTTTTGAATACATTACTCACTATCTATAACACTTTCCATCCACTGCTTTAAGATGTGCATTATAATGGTGCACATTTCAATGTTATTGGATTAAATGAAGGAATGCATTAAAGTGTACTAAATTACACTGCCTGACTCACAATTAGGGACTAGGTATTTCGGCCGTTGTTGATCACGGTCATAGTCATTCGTCTACAAGCTTTTATACTGAATCTGGGAACAGTACACCCTGCATTGTAACTATGGACTTTCTTTGGCAAACCTACTGTGTACAATTGCTGATTGCACTTTAAAACTGTCATGACTTGATAAGAGTTGATATTCAATGTGTTTATTGGTAATTATGGTTAATATAGAGTTGACAAGATAACAGTAAGATACATTTTAAGGTTATGCCTGATATTAATTTTGTACTCTATTCAATGTTTTCTATGTCTCAATATTATCATTTAGTGTCTTTTTTTTAATTATTAACAAGTAAAAGGTGTATTAGCCTTTTATTTTTTATTTTACTAATTAGCATATGAAATTTTTATTAAAAAAGTAAGATTTCATAGAATTCCAATAAAAATGGGCAAAAGACTTGAATAAGCATTTTTCCGAAGAAGACATACAAATGCTGAACCAGTATGTGAAAAGTACTTCATGTCACTAATTGTTAGGGAAATGCAAATCAGTACCACAGTGAGGTGTCACCTCCAACTTGTTAGGATGGCTGCTAATCACACAGAAGATAATAATAAAAGGCAAGTGTTATCTAAGGTGTAAAGAATTGAAAATCTTTTTCACTATTTGGGGAAATGCAAATTAGTGCATCTATTATCAAAACCAAAATGAAACTTCCTCAAAATATTAAAAATAGAATTACTATATGACCCAGAAATTCCAGTTTGGGATACACACACACACACACATACACACACACGTACAGACACATATATGTATATATATATATATATATTTTATTACATATTTATTCACAATGGCCAATGTATAGAAAAAAAACTAAATGCCCATTAAAAGTTAATGGATAGAGAAAACGTGATATATACATATAATGGACTGCTATTTGGCCTCAAAAAAAGAAGGAAATCATGCAATATGTGACAACATGGATGGAGAAGATGATGTAATGCTAAGTACAATGATGTAACTTGAAGATGTAATGCTAAGTAAAATAAGCCAATTAAAGATGAACAAATATTGAATGATTCCATTTATATAAAATATGTAAAATATTTGAGCACATAGAAGTAGACAGTGGAATGGTGGTCACCAGGATTTGGGACCTACATCAGATCAAATGAATCAGAATCTCTGGAGATGGGACACAGGCAAGCATATATTTTAAAAATGCTTCACAGGCTATTCTTACTCAGGAAAAGATGAGAACTACTAGATTAGTGCAATACTTAGAAGGAAGAGTAGAGAAGACTTGATTGATTGGATGTAGTGAGTTAGAGAGAGGAGTTTAGAATGAATAGCCAGATTTCTGATTTTTACTATAGGATGGATAGTGACACCACTTGTTGAGACAAGGAATATATATAGAGAGTAAGTTTTGGGTCAGAAAATGGATTCTGCTTAAAAATGTTGAGTTTGAGGATCCTATTATACATCTGAGTATAGACCATGCAGGGGAGGCAGTTGGGTTTCAGATCTAGGGCTCAGAAAAAACATCAGTTATGGAGATGAGAAATTAGGAAGCATTTTCTATACATAGATGGTACCTGATATTATGGTAGTGGATATGGTCTACAGAAAAAGTTTATAGTGGCACTACATCTGAGGAATTCCAGCATTGAATGTTTAGATAAGGTAGAAAGAACATGAAAAGAAAACTGAGAATGAATATTGTGATATATTTTTTCTTTTTTCTTTGCTTTCTTTCTTTTTAGTGCCATTCAAGTATAGCTGTCTCCATACTCACCCCACCACTCCCCTTTGCCCCACCCATCCCCATCTCCCACCCTCAATCCTCCTTCCTTTGGCTTTGTCCATGTGTCCTTTACACATGTTCCTTGATTTAACCCTGTTTCTTCTTTCTTCCCTTATCTCCCTGCCCCAGTCCCTCCAGTTACTGTCAGTGTGTTCTTTATTTCAATGTCTCTGGTTATATTTTGCTTGCTTGTTTGTTTTGTTGATTAGGTTCCACTTATAGGTGAGGTCATATGGTATTTGTCTGTCCTCACCTGGCTCACGTTGTGGTATATTTAAAGCTGTGAGAATAGATTTCAGAAAGGAGAGTGTGTTCAAATATATTTACTTTTGCTAATAGATACAGTAATACAGGTACTGAATGTATTTACATTTTTACCTGGAGAAATCAAATTCTTGTGCAATTAAACTTTTTCCTATCTCTTTTATATATATAGTACAAAAGGATCTGGAGGAAACTAAAAAAAAAAAAAAAAAAAAAAAAAAAAAAAAAAAAAAAAAAAAAAAAAAAAAAAAAAAAAAAAAAAAAAAAAAAAAAAAAAAAAAAAAAAAAAAAAAAAAAAAAAAAAAAAAAAAAAAAAAAAAAAAAAAAAACATAAAAAATAAGCCATGGTCCTAACAAATTTTCTTTGGATATTTGATTTCTCATATTCTCACATTTTCTCTTTAAATTCACATCTTTATTTCTCAGTCCTCCAACATCCATTCCCCACTTTTTGTTCTTTGTGGATGGACTGATTCATTCTTACTAAGAAAATAGAAGTAGACAGAACATAACTATTTCATCTCCCCAATTCTTTTTTTTTATTGCTTATGTGCATCCATGCTCACAATCTTTTTTTGCTATTACCATAGAGAAATAGCCTTACTCCTATCTTATGCCAGGCACTCCAGTTTTAAACTGAATCTTCACTTATTTTTGAGTCACAGTCTACTATTGTGATAGACCTCCATCAATTCTGCATCACCATTTTCCCCTTTCTTGGACTCATCTGTCACCTTAGGGTTTTTCTGTATACCAATACGCAAACAAATGTCCCATGGGAAAATCTTTATCCTCTTTTGACCCAAACCTGCCTTTATCCATCTCATTATTTAGTTTTCCTCTTGAGTGCAAACCCCTTTCTAAAGACTTTATTTATTAGAGAAATTTTAAAGTGACAGCATATTAATTAAGGAGAAGGTGAAGAGATTTCTCATAAACTCCTCCCTGTACACCATGAGGAACTTCTGTTATCAATATTACCTATCTGAGGTGGTCTATTTATTACAATTGGTGAAACTATATTGACCAATAATAATCATTCCAAACCCATAGTTTGCATTATGGGTTATTCTTGATGTTGTATCTACTAAGGTTTGAACAAATATATAATAACACATATCCATCATTAAATATCAAACAGCATTTTCACCGTCCTAAAGAGCATCTGGACTCTGCCTTTTCATCCCGACCTACCTTACCTAACTACTGATCTTCTTACTGTCTTCATAGCTTGGCTTTTGCTCAAATGTCATATCTTTGGAATCATACAGTAAGCTGCATTTTTAGATTGACTTCTTTCATTTAGTAGTATGTATTTTAATTTTCTCCATATCTTTTCATGTTTTCATAGTTCACTTGTTTTTAGCACTGAATACTATTCCATTGTCCAAAAATAACACAGTTTATTTATCCATTCACCTACTAAACGATACCTTGGTTGCTTCCAAATTTTTTTCAACTCTGAATAAAGCTGCTATAAACATCCCTGTGCAGTTTTTGTTTGTGTACCTGTGTGTACAAAATGTTTCAATTTCTTTGAGCAAATATCAAAGAAGATGATTGTTGGATCATGCGATAGGCATATGTTTAGTCTGTAAGAAATTGTCAAATTGTCTTGCAAAATAGCTGTATCATTTTATATTCTCACTAAGAATGAATAACAGTTCCTGTTGTTTCACAACCTCACCAGCAATTGATGTTGTCAGTGCTCCGGATTTTGGCCATTCTAATAGGTGTGTAATGTTACCACCTTGCCGTTTTAAGTAGCATTCTACTGAAGACATAGGATGTGGAGTATCTTTTCATACACTTGTTTGTCATCTGTATATATTCTTTGGTAAGGTGTCTATTAAAATCTTTGACCCATATTTAATTATGTTGTTTGTTTTCTTATTTATGAGTCTGATTTCTTTGTATATTTTGGATAATAGCCTTTTAGTATATGTATGTTTTGCAAATACTTTGTACCATTTGGTAGCTAATTTTCTTGTTTTCTTGACATTTTCTTTTACAGAACAGAAGGTTTTGTTAAATTTTAATGATATATAACATCAATTCCTTCTCTCATGGATCATACATTTGGTGTTCTATATAGATGACCCAAAACAATTAAGGTTTTTTGTATTATCTTGTAGAAATTTTATAGTTTTGTATTTTTACATTGTTGTTTTGATCTATTTGTAGTTAGATTTTAAGGAAAGTATAATGCCTAAGTCTAAATTTTTTTTTGCATTTGATGTCTAGTTATTCAAGCACCAGATGTTAAAGATACTATTTTACTCCACTGTGTTACCTTTGATCCTTTGTCAAAGATAATTTGACTATATTTATTTTCCTCTCTTTGCTGGCTTTCCTTTTTATTGTTGTTCAATTACAGTTGTCCCCATTTTCTGCCCATTACTTGCCCCCACCCTACCCACACCCACCTTCCACATTCAATTTTCCCCCCCATTGTCTTTGTCCAGGGGTCCTTTATACATGTTCTTTGGCAATCCTACCCCTTCTTTCCCCTGTTATCACCCTCCCGTTTCCTCTCTGGTTACTGTCAGTTTGTTCTTTATTTCAATGTCTCTGGTTATATTTTTCTCACATATTTGTTTTGTTGATTAAGTTCCACTTGTAGGTGAGATCATATAGTATTTGTCTTTCACTGCCTGGCTTATTTTGTTTAGCATAATGCTCTCCATTTTCATCCATGTCATTATGAAGGGTAGGAGTTCCTTCTTTCTTTCTGCTGTGCACTATTCCATTGTGTAAATGTACCATAGTTTTTTTGGTTTTTTTTATCCACTCATTTACTGATGGGCCCTTAGTCTGTTTCCAACACTTGGTTATTGTAAATTGTGCTTTTATGAACATTGGGTGCATAAGATTTTTGAGGTGGTGTTTCAGGATTCTTAGCGTATGATCCCAGTGGTGGAGTTGCAGAGTCAGGCTTTCTATTTTGTTTCTTTTTTATTCTACTCTTTCATTAATTTCATACTGTCTTGATAACTGTAGCTTTATGGAAATTCTTGAAATTGTGTAGTGTTAGTTCTTCATCTTTGTTCTTGTTCATTGTTTCGTTGGGACTTTTACCTCCTCATATTAATGTGTAGTTATCCAGAAAACAACTTGTTTGAATTTTGATTTGGGTTGCATTGAATCAAGAGATCAAGTTGACAAGAACTGATATCTTGAATGTTAAGTCTTAATAATGAATATACTTTATCTTTTCATTTATTTAGTTTCTTTTTATTTCACTTGTTGAAGTTTTATAACTTTTCTTGTATATATATTATACATATATTGTTTGATTTATATCTATACAATTTTTAGTGGTGCTAATGTAAATTGTATTGTGTTCTTAATTTCAAATTCCTCACATTCTTTGTGGAATATAGAAAAGCAATTGACTTTTGTATATTAATCTTCTACCCTGCAACTTTGTTCTAATTGCTTAGTACTTCCAGTTTTTTGTTCATTCTTTTAGATGTTTTATATAGATGGCCATGTTATCTGTGAACAAAGACAGCAGTATTTCTTCTTCCCAATATGTGTACTGTCTATTTTCCTTGTTTCATTGTATTAGTTAGAACTTTCCATACAATATTGAAAAAGAGTAGAGAGAAGGGGACATCCTAGGTTTTTTGCTGATCTTAATGGGAAAGCTTTGAGTTTCTAACCATTATGTTAGCTGCAGGTTTTACATAGATATTTTTAAAAGTTTCCTAGTTTTCTGAACATGTTTATTATGAATGGGCACTGGACTGTGTCAAGTATTTTTTCCTGCATTTATTGATATGATCACATATATTTTCTTGTTTAGCCTGTTGATATGATGAATGACATGAATGAATGTTCAAATCTTGAATCAACCTAGTATACCTAGGAAAAATCTTACTTGTATATAGTGAATAATTCTTTATATATATTGTTGGATGGCTTGCTAATAGTTTGTTGAAAATATGTGTATTTGTGTTTATGAGAGATATTGCTCTGTAGTTTATTTTGTTGGAATATATGTTTTTAAATAGTTATTTTTTCTTCTCTGTCCACTAGGCAAAATTCTCATTTTCTCTTCACTTGAAAGTAAAATGTAAATATTGTGTTTATTCCACTTCCAATTTATGTCACACTATCAACACTGATCTTTTCTTATATTCTTTATGTAACCCCATCATCTCCATTTACTTCTCCTTCTCTAAGTAACCATTGAGATTAATATTTATCTTTGAGTGTGTTGTATTCTCATAAAATTTATAGTAATTTATTATGCATTACTTTTACTCCACATTTATGGTATACTTAAGAGACTATATTATGTGTCTTGTTTTTGCCTTCTATCTATATTATTAATAATTATCCATGTTCCTATTATATTTCTCTGCTTTAGTTGAAATAGTTACATGAAATCTCATAGTATTTTTTTACTATATTAGTTATTACTTTTCTCTGGTGATGCACACCTAGATCCCCCTCATCTTCCAATTGTCCTCAAGCACAGAACTTTATAGTACAGATAACTATTTTCATATGCTTTCATTTTTGAACCTACTTGAAAATTTCCTTGCTCTATGTCCAGGGGGTGTACTGGAAAAAAAATATTTAACTATCTTATTAACTAGTTAACTAAGTTACTAAAACACACACATATGCATACATATGTATGTATACAACTTGTAAGTACTTCCTGAATTCTCTCTAAAAGGTTTACAATTTAATCACTATTGGAAGAGACCCTGTGTTCCAAACATATGCTATATTATTACTTTATTTTAAATGTCTTGTTTCTGCAGTTATTCTTTATTTTATAATACCAGTTTTTAATTTTTTCATGATTTATCTAGTCTTTGTTTTGGTATTGACCCATTTTTATGTATTTGAAATATATTTTGGTTATGTTATATGTAAAATGCTATTAATTTCCCTTTATTATTTTATCTTTCCATTTATTTATTTTAATTAAATGTATTGGGGTGACATTGCTTTATAAAATTATACAGGCTTCAAGTGTACAATTCTATGATACCTCCTCTGTATATTGCATTGTGTGTTTACCATCCACAATCAAATTTACTTTATTTATTTTTTTAAAGATTTTATTTATTTACTTTTAGAGAGAGGTGAAGGGAGGGAGAGAAACAGCAATGTACGGTTGCTTCTCACATGGCCCCCACTGGGGACCTGGCCCGCAACCCAGGCATGTGCCCTGACGGGGAACCGAACCTGGAACCTTTGGTTCCCAGCCCAAGCTCAATCCACTGAGCTACACCTACCAGGGCAAATTTACTTTATTTTTTATTATATTTTTTCTATTACCATTTAGTCCCCTTATACCCCTTTCACCCTAGCAATCACCACACTGTTATCCATGTCCACGAGTCCTTTCTCCGTTTTTATTCAATCCCTTCACCTCTTAATCCCTTCTCCCCCGAGCTGTCCTCTTGTTCTATCTACTTTAGTCACAATATATCTGAATCCCTTTACTTTTTGCAACCCCCTCTTTCCCTCTGGGAACCACCATACTGTTGTGTGTGTCTGTGAGTTTTTGTTTGTCTTGGTTTTCATCAGTAGCTTTCAATTTTATGTTATACATACGAGTGAAGAAATATGGTTCTTGACATTTTCTGTCTTACCTATTTCACTTAGAATGGCATTTTCAAGATCCATCCATATTGCCACAAACAGCAATATTTCATCTTTTCTTATGAATGAGTAGAATTACATTTTATATTTGTACCACATCTTCTTCATCCAATCACATTTTCAGGGACACTTGATTTTTTCCCATATGTTGGCCACTGTGAATAATGCTTCAATGAACATAGATGTGCACAGATTTTGCAAATAAATGTTTTCAAACTTTTTGTATTTCAAACTTTTTGTATTGAAAAGGGGTTGCTGAGTCATAAGGTAACTATATTCTTAATTTTTTGAGGAACTGCTACACTGTTTTCCATAATTGCTATATCAAATTAAAAAGCTTTTGAATGACAAAAAAACCCCACAAACAAAACAAAAGGCAACCAATCAGATGAGAGAAGATATCTGTAAACAACAGCTCTGGAAAAGTCTGAATATCCAAAATATATTTTAAAAACTCGTACATCTCAACAGAATAATCTCCAAGCAATCCAACCTAAAAATGAGCAGAGGACCTGAACAGATTCTTCTCCCAAGAAGACATATAAATGGCCAACATATATATGAAAAGATGCTCAACTTCACTAGCTATTGGAAAATTGCAAAACAAAGCTACAATGATATATGACCTCACACCTGTTAGAATAACAAATATTGAAGAGGTTGTGGGGAAAAAGGGAAACGTCATTCTTTTAAAAAATATTTTTTTTTCCTTTTTTTCAGGTCAATAATCATAACTTCACTGAAAAACTTTTTGGATATTTAAAAGTGTTTTAAAATTATAATTTACATTAAATATTATTGTGTATTAGTTTCAGATGTGTAGCATAGTGGATAGAAAATCATGTATTTTAAAGAGTGGTTCCTCTTATGTTCCAAGTACCAGCTTGGCCCAATTCATAGTTATTACAATATTATTGACCATATTCCTTATTCTGTAATTTATATCTCTGTGACTATTCTGCAACTACCTTTTTGTATTTCTTAATCCCTTCACCTTTTTCACCCAGTCCCTTAAACCTCCTCCTCTCTGTCAACTGTTTGTTTGTTCTCTATATCTGATCCTGTTTCCAATTTGTTTGTTTTGTTCTTTAGATTCCACATATAAGGGAAATCTTAGGGTATTTGTCTTTCTCTGTCCTACCTATTTCTCAGTGAAACTATTCTTGTAAGCATCACAATCAGCTACCTTTATGTGAAATTTAATAGCCAATATTTGTACTTATTTAACTTCTTAATTGCATATGGCACAATTTCTTATGCCTACTTGAGACAGTTTCTTTGTTTTGTTTCTAACTCATTACTCTCACCAAATTGTATTCCCACACCACAGCTTTCCTTGAGTCTCCCTTCAGATTTCCTCCTCCTGTGCTTAGATCCTAAAGATTGGAATACCCTTAATCAATTTCCTTAACCCACGTACTTTTGTTATTCATATATGTCCACTTGTTAACCCATCCTGTCTCATGGCTTCACACGCAATCTATAGGCTAAAAATTCCTAAATTTATGTCCCAAGATATGACCTTTCTACTGAATACCAGAATCATATATCATAGCTGATTTTTGATATTTCCACTTGCATGCCTGATGGTTATTTGTAATCTAATAGGACCAAGCTAGAACTATTTACTGACCTCTTACTACTGTGAAACTGACTCTGCTCTTACTTAGCCTTTTACCTGTGTCGTTAACATACTGTCATTAACATAGTTTCTTGTATCAAAATGGCCAAAGATTTGATTGATTGTGTCATTCATGTCAACCAAGCTTGTTACTGCTTCAGGGACTTTACATATACTATTTTAATTCCTAGAACATTGTTTAAAGCAAACCCCTCGAGACTTAATATTTCTCATTATGTGAATCTCATTTAAATAGTACTTTTTCAGAGAGGTCTTCCCTGACAGGCATATCTCACATAGATCACCTCTCAATGATCCTCTACATTTAAGCAGTTGCATGCTTTTCACAGCACTTTTCATCACCTAAGTTAAATTACTACAGATTTAGTTATTTATTTTCTATATCTACAATGAAAATAAACATAATTATGGTGAAGACTTTGGCAGTGTAATGCAACACTACTGACTGTATTACCTAGATAAATATGTTTTGACACAAGGTTGTACATGTTTCTTAAAAAACAATATGATACACAGTGATTATATGTGTAGAGACAGATGGAAAATAACAAGGGCGTGGAAGATATGCATATGTGTCATCATTAATGGCAAGAAACCAGGAGTAGAGGGAGATGGAAATTACATACCCAGGAGGGACTGATTCCTGTATGTGTACAACTACCCACTGGAGCTGCAGATACCTCCCCTGTGAGTGGTGGGCATGGATGCAGGACCCAAGTATGAGCATATGTGTTAGAGACATGGAGATAAAGAACAAGCTGACAGTAATCAGGGGGAGGAGGGAGGGGGATAATGGGGAAAAGAAGGGGAAAGGTTGTCAAGGAACATGTATAAAGGACCCATGGACAAATTCAACAGGGTGGGGATTGAATGTGGGAAGTGAGGGTGGGTAGGGCAGGGGAGAGGAATGGGTGGAAAATGGGGACAACTGTAAGTGAGCAATAAATATATAAGTACAGTTTATTTAGTAGGTACACTGCTAGGTCAGGTACTTGGTCTGAACTAAGATCTTTGGAGTCTACATATTATAGGATATTTAAGGCTCAAATTTGGTTTGTAAACAGCCCTGAATGTTCTGCCTGATTTTAAAGAAGCTTAGGAAACAACATGTTTTCGAAAATAATGTATGGAGTTTAGAGTCACAAGTCTTAAGTATAAATCCTAGCTCCCCTGAAAACTGGCTGTATGACAAGACTCTGGCTCATTCCTTAACTTCTGCGGTCCAATATTCCATATCTGAATAACTGGGGATAATTAAGTCAAGCTTGATTCTGAGGTAGATTATGATGATAAGTACACATGTTATTTTTCTCCCCTCCTTACCAATGCTTTACAATGAATCATTACTTATGAATATGGAAAAATGTTGTAAATAATAATAACCTTAAGATTATTCTCTATTTATTAAATGACAGTACCAGAAAATATTTGGAAGTAGTTTAAAATGATTTTTGAGTTATGCCTGCCTCAGTGATTTTGAGGAGTCTTTTTGTAATAAGCTAGATGCTATTTTACAAAGGTATCTCATGTCATATAGTAGTGATTATTTTCTGTTCTTATTCAAGTATTGTTATGTCAAGTGTGTATACTTAATGGCTAATATTGGATATGGTGTCAAGTATTCTCACTTTCCAATTCAAAACGTCTCTTTTGTAGAAAACAGCTTCAGCAAGGCATATGTGTGTCACAGGTACTTAGCAACATTAATGTCAAATGGCTATTTCAAATGTCTTTGCATGTTTAATAATAAAATAAGTCAGTTAAAATATTCACTTTCTTTGTTGAAAATGATGGTGAGCAGCGTCTCAGGATATTTCTCATGGGTTTCTGCTTTAAAAAAAGACCTAATTATATGGGGGCTTTTGAACTGTGAATTTAAGTACGTCTCAAAAAACAGTTAAGTGTCTAGGTGACTTTGGGTCAAATTCATGACTTGCTACACCAGCTTCACCAATTAGTAATTTGTGACTTTGAACAGGTTAATAAAACTTTATGAACTCAGATTTCCCAATTTTTAAAAAATTAGTATAACTACAATATTAAGTTCATGTATATATGTGAGAATATAAGGATATAGTATATATAGAGTATGTAGAACAATTAACATGTATTATTATTTAATAAAATATTATTGTATATTTATAACATAAATATAAATATTATGTTAATAATAACATAGATATTATGTTAATATTGTTTGTACTACATCATACACTAATATATATTATTACCATTGTTATTTTATTAACCCAGACATCTCCATTAAATATTTATGAAAACCAACTATTTTTAATCAGTCAGGTATATACAATTTCTTAACAAAGTCATTGCACTTAGCAGCTTTGTTTTTCATTCTCTTTACTTGTCTGTCTCCTTTCGGGGACTTAAAGCTTCTGAAAATCTGTAAATTTGTTTTATATTGGTGTTCCCAGTACTGAGCACATTGTTTGCTACATGATGGTCGTGCATTTGATATTGGTTGAATAAATTGGGTGACTCTTCTTCATATAACATAATGTTATCTGAGAAAATTTATTTAAACCCTCTTTGAACAAACTTCTTGTTTGGGCAGAAATTTAAATCATTTTCTTATTTCTAAGAAACTTGTTTTCATAAAATATACCTATGCATTAAATTATTGATGATGTGTATGGTTTTAGAAAGTGGTGAATGATGGAGCAATTGAAATTCATTTCATGATATGACTTGTATAAGAACTAAAGTGTAGAAAAATTGAAAATATTAAATTACATTCTCATAGCATTTATTTATTTACTCTTTATAATATCCCATCAAGTAAGTGAAAAGACATGTAAGAATAAATCTCAGGAACCCTTAAAAACTCAACAAAGTGACTAGATCATGAAGAAGCTAAACATTGTTTCTAATGTTTTATGAAACTGAGCTTATCTTCTGTAGCAAAGACATAATATAACTGCAGCCATTTAAAGCTAGGCAGTTCACACAGGATTCGGGCTGATGGAAGAAAATTCGGGGAGCTGGGATGTCTGACGTGCCTTTATTCTGGAGTGGGGCAATCCACACTGCAAGCCACATGTCTACCTCGGGAAGTCCCAACTCCCTTATGTACTAAGTACACAGGAAGCCGGCAAGGTGCCAATACTGACCTTCTAGTTATATAACAGAGCTCTTCATTCTATGCATGTGGGCCCCTCCTCAAGGTTATATGAACACAGCTAAGTTGTTTGCCCGGACATATGGGTAAGGGAACCTGACTGACTCCATTTTCCCTACAATACTATTCTATTCTTCAAGTTTTTTTTTCCTACATGATGCATGGTTAATTTCATTTTGAAAATTGATTAGACTACCTGATTGATTGCAGTGATTGTTTTTCTTGTTTTGAGCAAGGAGATAGCATTTATAATTCTTATTAAAAGCTGATTAGTATTTAACACTGTTTGTCCTGTTGACTGTTGCATAATAAATTTTAAAACCAAAATCTGCATGCCAATTATTATATATAAATACAAAGTAAATGACATCTTAAAATAGTGTAAAAATTTTTAAGGCATAATCTTCAATGCTTAAACAAACCTGAAAAATATCTCATTAAGGTCAGTAAGTCTGTGGTCTTAAAGAAGATTATTTTTTTGTGTGTGAATATGTTAGTGATGTTAGCTTGGAAATGAATACAGCCTCCTTCATCCTTAGTACATTTAGAATTTGCATAACAAAGCTGTACAGTTATCCAATTGGTTTTATTTTCCTAAGGATTGCAGCTATGATTAAAGTATACTATGGATTGAAATGTGTATGACTTTTATATACAGGTCTATCTACATACTCATATTCTTGTGATGCTTTGACAGAAATATTTAACTGTATTTTGAAATGAGTCTTCTAGTAAATAAAATCCAAATTCCTGAAGTAGATGATACAAAATACTATCACTGAAAATATACCTATTTCATCCACTTGTTGAACAGTTCTTAGTGGGCATATGATATCATATGGCTGCTGAATGAAAGGACTTCTGGATGGTGTGGCACAAAGAAAAAAAGTTGTGACCTTGGCTTTGACTCTCTGCACTGTGACAACAGTTGTTTTCAGAGAGATCAGGACAGTTTCTCCTGCCTGGCTTACAGTGTACTGCCTGTGACTACTGGGGCCCATACACATTGCATACTTTTAAAGCTAATGCAGAGGAACTAAAAACCCCTGGATGGCTGCAGAATACATGGAATATGTGAGTATGCTCTGGTGAAGTTCTATTCAGCCACTGTAGGAGACACCCACCCTGAATCTCATGGCCCATTGTGCAGAAGGAATATCACTCTGTTGACAGCAGACCATTGAGATTAGTGGAAGTGACATGCACATGTGGAGGAGTGTCAGGTAGGCAGAAAAAAAATAATGAGCAAAATGGAAATGAAGTGACCTCCTAGCAGCAGATGAACATGATTCAATCAGCAATGGAAATCAATGAGCTGAAAGGAACTGGCAGGAAAATCAATGAGGGAATAATGCACTGACCAATGAACTCTGTCCCCTTTTGTATTCTTGTCTGACTGTAGCAATCTAAATATTCAAGCATAGCTCTTCCAGATCATTCTAGCCTTTCTATTTATATTTAAATTCTCAGCCACCTCTAGCTTTCCTGCTATCATGCATCAGGCTCTGTGGACAATTTAAAGCAGTCAAGGATTATGTAATTATCATTCCTCTCACTACCTATGGGAAAGCAGCAGAGATTACACTTCCTCTGCAAGCCTGGCTATCCAAAACATGGAAGAATGGAGACTAAGAAGAAAAGTTTAGACTGGGTCTTCAGGGCATGCAAGCAAGTTTTAGCTCTGCCATTAAATTATATCTCTGTGTTACATACTTACACTTTGAATCTGAATTATAATGGATATTATATGTAGGCCTCTTAAACAACTACAACACAACACAACACGTATCAAACAAAGAGCTAGAAAATGCCCTATCTCCCAAGATCCTGCAGTTCCTAAATTATATATTATTGATAGTGGATTAAGCAAATGTTATTTTTTAAAGTTTTTCTAAGATATTTATTTATTTATTTGCAGAGAGAGGAGAAGGGAGGGAGAAAGAGAGTAAGAGAAACATCAATTGGTTGCCTCTTGTTCACCCTCAAATGGGGACCTGGCCTGCAACCCAGGCAAGTGCCCTGACAGGGAACTGAACCAGTGACCTTCCAACTTGCAGGCTGGTGCTCATTCCACTCCTGGTTGGAGTCACAGCCAGCCAGGGCAAGTAAGTGTTATTATTGAAGGAAGGGGCATCATTTTGTTTCAAGGGCAAGTAAGACTGGTGAAGTCAATGGAGCATTTAAAATAAGATTGTAGAGGTCAGTATGAGCTGAGGGGAATCTCCTTCTCTAAAGAAGGACATTGGGACCAAAAGTATCCTAAGGGTACCGAAGGAATCACTCTAAAAAAATGCCTTACTGAAAGGGAACTTAATTCCCATTCTAGCAATCTAGGAAATTGACTTCCCTGCACTACATACTGGCTTTTTAAAATATGAAACTGAAAACTCAACTCATATAATTTAGTAAAGCTTTGGACCTGGGTGTCACTTTACTACTGGGTTCCAACATTCTGCACACCTATGAAAATTAAAGGCTTATTTTTCCCTGTGAAATGTCATTTTTGAAATACGCAAACTTAGCTCTCTTGTGCAAATTAGAAAACAAAATAGGGCTAATCAGAAATCCAGAGAGGGTCATTTTTCTCTTTTGCTAAGGGTTCTATAGTAAGTACTTTATTTTTTAATGCATTGTTTCTGTTTTTTGGGTTTTTTTTATTGATGGTTTTATTGGTGAAAATGAAAAATGTCTTTTATTTTTTAACGTTTATTCTATTACAGTTGTCTCATTTTTTCCCTCTTACTCCCAGCCCACCCCTCTCATCCATAGTCAATCACTATGTACTTTTATTAAAAATGTTTGCTTCCTATTTTAGGTACGGTACAGTACATGCATGAAATATCAATTCTGGTTCTGGATATAATTAGGTTTAAATCTGCTTCTTATTTTATTTATGACCTCCGAAAGCTTTTAAATCAGATTATCAAGACCAATTATAAGAAAATTAGTAAGACAATCTGACAAAGGGTCTTATTGCTATAAATAATAAAATGCATGCAAATGCCCATCACAGTTAGTGCCTGTATGTAGTAGGCATGCATAATACTTACTCACATTCTTTGTACTAATCAATTGTGTTAAGAGAATAGAATGCTATTTAGAAAAATGTATGTATTGCTTTTATAAAAATAACTTCAGCTATATTAGCTCAACACAGTTTTTATTTACTTCTTATGTCAATCAACATCTCTAAGCCCTGATTATAGAAAATGCAGTCAAAAAACAATAAGCGGAAGCAGAAGAGAATAACATCCTCATAAAGATGAGGGTCAAGTGAAAAGAAAAGGCAATGGATAAAATAATCACAAAAATAAAAGTAAAATTATAACTGGGACAGTGTTCTAAGGTCAATAGAAACTGTTTGAGAAAATGATAGATGTGAAGAATAAGTAGATGTTAAATATTAAGGAGAAAAACAACTGTAGCATGAGTGAGATAAATATGATAAGACCTATTAGAGCAGGTGCAGAATAAATATGAACATAAGGCTTCCAGGTAAGTGAACACCTGAGAGCGTTCTGGTCAGGAATCAAGGACCAAAATCACTTGGAGCTCAAGAAATAGTAGCATCATGCAAAGAAAAAAAAGGAGAAGAAGAAGAAGAGTGTAGGTTGGTTATATGTAGGCTGTTACCTTAGGAAATTAGTAACTAGCAACAAAGTATTTTAGTCTTAAAAGGGACAAGTGTGTAAAGAAGAGACAGGGCACCTGTCAAACAGAACTACAGGGATGTTTAAGAAGGAGCACCTGAGAATAGAATGATGATTACTGAGCTTGGACGGTTGAACAGAGACAGACAAAGATATAGAAGGAAAGAACATCCCTGCGAGAAAACACATCATTGCTGGGAGAGGACAAAAAACAGGTCTTAACTGGAACTAGATTTTTGTGAATTGAGGCTCTGTTAGGGTAGGATCACATGTATTTAATCTTGAATACTTTTCAACATGAAGACAATTTAATATCTACCATATAATGCAATCCATCTAGGAGTATCGTTTTAATATTGGTTGGCCATGAAAATGAAAACAACAAACTACCTCTCTTATCTCTCTTTTGCATAGAATATGAACGTTAGCATTGTTAAATAGAAATAATGTTTTTAGTAAAAAGTTTGAAGTAGGAAAATAATGCTTTAAAGTAGAATATTGTCCTAAAATGTTAAAATAACAAAGTGTATTTGACATTGTGATTTTCACTTTTAATAAGCAGTATATAAAATTTATGAGCAGTTTGAAATTAACTATGCAAAATACATATATAATGATAACAAAATATTAAAAATAGTCATCTCTCAATGATAGGTATATACTTGTATATGTACACAAACAGATGTACATACATTTTCTTTTTTAATGATCTATAATTTTAAACTTTATCTGAAATTGGAAGGTAATACTTTTACTAATGAGAAGAAATTACAATAACAAGAAATTGTTAAGATTATATTAAAACAGTTTCCTGGGATAAAATGAAAACTTTTAGAAATCTGAAAGTATTTTATTTAAATTTATCGTTTTACTAAAATTGAGTTAGATGACTAATGCATTAAAACTAGACACAATTTCATCAAAATTTTCAATGAGTTCACAGATGCAATGCCATTTGTGAGATAATATCAAACTTTTATTCAATGTGAAAATATTTTCATATATTCCCAATATTTTTGAATATTTTAAGGCACTTGACAATACTTAACATGTGGGATATATCTGCAAAAATAATTAGCTCTTCATTTCTTCATGTATTGTGTTAATGCTCTCTGTGTGAACACAGGCCAGTATTTCCTAATTCACCATAGGATATCAACTTTCCACTAGAACATCTGCTATACAAAACATATGGATCTCTGTGAGAATAGTAGTGTCCAGGGTTTTTCAGGTAGGTTTAGCCTTAACTTTTTGTTACCACACTTCTGCAAAAAATCTAGTTAAGATAAATGCTACCAAATAAGGTAATCTGAAAAACCAGCTATGATTTATTATATCCTCTTCTTTGTATAAATTTTATCAACAAGACTTGGCTTAGTTTCCTATGGATCTTCATTAACTTGGTTTACAATAGAATTTGTTCATTAGGTTAAAGTATGATGCTTGCAGTAGGCAGAATTTTGGCCTTCGTAATCTTTGTCCCTGGAGTCACGCCTGTAGATATATTAGGTTACATAGCAAAAGGGACCTTTCAGATGGAATTGAGGTTATAGACATTAAGATAGAGAGATAATCCAGGATTATTTGGGTTGGTTCAATGTAATCAGTAGAGCTCTTGAAAGCAGAGACATTTCTTCAGCTTGGTTAGTCAGAAAGCTGTGGCAGAAAAAGAGGCAAAACAGATGAGTCAAAAGGAGAGATCAGAAAGGTTTAGAGCACAGGATAGGACTTGACCCTCCTTGTTGGCGTTGAAGAAGATATAGAAAGGGCCCAGAAGCTAGGGAGTGAGGGTGACCTCTACAGGCTGAGAATGACTCCTGCATGAGAGCCAGTAAGGTAACCGGGACCTCACCCTACAATCATGAGGAACTGAATGAACTTGAAAATGGATTCTCTCCAAATACCCAAAAGGAAATCTAGTCCTGCCAGCACATTGATTTCTGCCTTGAACCTTCTATGCAGAGAACCTAACTGAGCCATAATGCATTCAGACTTGTGACCTGCAGAACTCTGAGGTAATACATTTGCATTGTTTCAAACCACTAAATTTGTGGTAATTTTTTTATGAAAACAATAGAAAAACAATACAGTGCTGTGCCTCTGGTTTTTATATCGGGTCAATATAATAATGGTCATATGAAGAATACTTACACACTTTTAAAAAATATAAGATCTTACTCCCATAGAAGAAAATATATGATATGGTCCTACCACATTTGACAATAGTAAAACTACTATCACTTTTCTCACCATCAACAAAATGAAAAGGCAACTCATGCAATGGGAGAAAATATTTACAATTTACATATCTAATAAGCAGTTAGTATCCAAAATATGAAAGGAAGTCATACAACTAAGTAGCTTAAAACCCCAAATGATTCCATTTTAAAATGGGCAAAGGATCTAGAGATTTTTTCCCAAAGAAGAAATGAAATGGCCAGCAGATATATAAAAGTGTGCTCAACATTTGCATTTCAACAGGGAAACGCAAATCAAACCATAATGACATATCACCTCATACCTGTTAGAATGGCTACTATGAAAAAAAAAAACAAGAAACAAGTGTTGGCAAGGATGTGGAGAAAAGGGAAACTTTGTACATTGTTGGTGGGAATATAAATTGCTGAAGTCACTATGGATTAAAAATAGAATTACTATATGATACAGCAATTCCACTTGTAGGTACTTATCTGAAGAAAAAATATATGCATATATATTAACCTCTGGAAAATGAGTATGTCTCTACCATGTTCACTGCAGCACTATTTACTACAACCAAGATATGGAAAAGAAAAAAACCTGTTTTCAACAATAATTGGATAGATGAAGGAAATAAATAAAGAAAAATACAAACACAAAATGGAATATTATTTAACCAGAAAAAGAACACAATCTTGTCATTGGAGACAACATGGATGGACCTTGAGATCATTATGCTAAGTAAGGTAAGTCAGACAGAGAAACACAAATACTGTATGATCATAGATAGATAGATAGATAGATAGATAGATGGATAGATAGATATAATACACACACAATTAGACAAGCCAGACAGAGAAAGACAAATACCATATGGTATCACTTATATGTAGAATCTTAAAAAAAATTTTGAACTCATAGAAACACAGAGTAGTAAAGCAGTTACCTGGGGTTGGCACATGTGGGAAAAAGAAAAAGGAAAAGATTTGTTTAAAAAGTACAAAATTGAAGTTACAATATCAGTAAGGTTTAAGGACCTAATGCATTTCCTGGTAACTATACTTGATTTCATTGTATTATATAATTGAAATTTGTGAAAAGAGAACTTAGATGTTATCACGCACCAAAAATGGTAAGAATGTGAGATGATGAAATATGTTTATTAACTCAATGGAAGGAATCCACTTTATTTGCAGGTATGTGTACTTAAGCTGGGACAGTGGCTAAAGGAAGGGCTTAGGATAGAAGAAGAACAGGAGACAGCCTAGGCTGGGCTGCTTTGGCTCACTGGGAAGTCACAGAAAAGGAGGCCTTAAGAGACAGGTTCAGGGGTTTCGCCAGGGACAAGCTGGCACTGACCCTGTTTGAGAGTCTCCTGGGGCCTCTTAGAATTTAGGAGATGCGTGCCTATGAGGAAAGAAGGGGAAGGGAAAGGCGTGGGAACACTCCTGGGATGGGGAGGGCACTGGGAACTTTTTTCACAGTGGGTACATATATTAAAGGACCACAATGTACCCTTGAAATATTTTACAATTATACCTAAAAGTAGGCTTTTAAAAAAGCTGAAAAGATCATGTATCGTACATTAAAGTTATTGCCTAATTGATACATATTAAATATAATATAAAACAAAACTTTATTAAAATATAAAGAAAATAGAGGGAATATTTATCAGATTTTAGAATCTGGATGATATTATAACTTTAAGAAAAATGGAAGGACATTTTTCTCTGCCTCTCTCAGGGAGCCGGATTGGCCATTTTTTTTTTTAAGATTTTATTTTTATTTATATTTAGAGAGAGGGGAAGGGAGGGAGACAGAGAGGGAGAGAAACAGCAATGTATGGTTGCCTCTCACATGGCCCTCACAGGGATCTGGCCTGCAACCCAGGCATGTGCCCTGACTGGGAATCGAACCGGGACTGCTTGGTTTCCAGCCCGCGCTCAATCCACTGAGCTACACCAGCCAGGGCGGCTCGGCCATTTTGCGGGTTGCTTTTCAGGATGCAGGACTGGGGCGGAGCAAAGGAAGACAGACTTTCAAACCTGGCCTTCACCCCCTTCTCTGGGGCTCACAAGCGAGAGTCCTAACTCTTGGGCACCTATTGTCCACACAATGCAAGCTCTCTGAGAGCAGTGACCTTGTACAGCTTGTTCAACACTACACTCCAAATTCCCGAAATTGTGCCTGGATCAACAACCTTCAGAGGTGAGAGTGAAGAATGAGAATCTCAGAATAAATGCAGAATAGTATCAGGTTCAGGTGCATCTAACAAAACAAATGAAAATATCTTCCAAAGACCCGAGATGGCAGAGGAATAAGTAGAAGGTGACACGGGGTAGATCGGGCCTGCTGACACCCGTGGGTGACCGTGACCCAATGCGTATATGAATCTCATACCGAGACACGCGGGGAAAGAGAGACCGGGGCCACGTGGCTGATTCCTCCCATCTCAGGAAAAAGCCTCGTGGCTTGCCCAGCCAGGGTTATTATCAGGGGCCAATTTACATTGGATTGATTATTCATGGGATTATGCTGAACAGGTAGGATTACTCAAAGCAAGGCATTGGGATGTAGATTCAGATCCGGTGGCAGACACGACCAGGTGAAAGCAATATTCAGAGATCAGCAAGCCAGAATTTTTTAAGATACAACTTTGCCAAATTCCTATTAGAGAACTCCCATCCCACAGACATGATCCACACTTGCTCACACAGGAGTCACACGGAGCTGTGCTCAAAACGTGTAAATTCTCAGGACTGCGTGTTTACACACGTGTGGAAATCACTGCCACAAGAAGGTACACTAACCTTCTACTCAGGACCAATCAGGAATTACAACTAAATTATAGAGAAATCATTTGGATTAACCAACTGAACAATAGCTGGAGAGAAGCCTTATAACCACAACAGACAGAAAAAAACACTTCACCACAATGTGACTAGTAGGGAATTCGGAAAAGACATGAGAGGGCTGGCTCTTTTCCCATGGGTGGCAGCTGAAGTGCCGGAAGGAAATTTCAGTGGCTGAGGGGTTTCCCCTGAGAAATGTGGGTGAAGCCTAAGCCAGACTCACCAACCTATAGCTTCAGAGCTGGAGAGGAGCCCAGATAACATCCAGCTGTGAAAAGTGGTGGGGTTTCTGTCTGTCAAGGAGACAGTTGGAGACACAGAGAGCTTCTTAAAGGGCCAATGGACAAATTGTCACTTGCAGCCACTTACCCTGGGCTCTGGCAGGTGGAAGCAGAGTGGACTAGAGGTGCTTGAGGAGAGTTTGGGGATGGTGGCTTTAGGGAGAGAATTGAAGGAACAGCTGCAAGGATACCTGTGCTGAGTCATTCCCCATACTGCAGGTGCCATTTTGCTTGGTAAAACAGTCCCCTCCAAGTGTCATCAGCCTGAGGGAAAGCAATAGCTCTGCCTGAAGGGATTACTCTGCCTCACCCTGTGGTGCTTAAGCCTTACTGTTAATTACAAATTGACCAGATTAAGAATTGAAGGAGGCAGCCACAGACTGTGGATTGATGGTAGTCTTGAACAGCCTGCCTAGGGCCAGACTGTGACACCATCTGACATTACTGGGGACAGATCCAGAGAGAAAAGATGGTGGTAAATACTAGATTCTACTGAGATGAACTCCACCATGGTCTTCTTCATGATTTGTGTTATTTTATCTCTGCATAGGATTTTAACATTTATTTCTTGTCCTTCAAGTTCATGCCTATTAGGCCACTAGTTTTTATATTATAGTTTATTTCAAATCTCATATTTTACTCCTCCCTTTTGTTACTCCATTTTACCTTCTTCTTTCCTTTGCTTATTTTTGTCTTAAATTTTATTTTCTTTCTTGCTATGTGTTGTTTCCATTCTGAAGTCTTATCATTTCTCCCCCCTCCAAACTTTCAAAACCTTTTTTCTTATCATTAGTCATCTCACATTCTTTTTCCAATTTTTAAAATACCCTTATTCTTTCTCTACCTTTATCATTATTTGCTGTTGGTTGTGGATATGATGGTGGTTGTTACATTTCTTCAATTTTATTTCTAGATATTTGCTGTTTTTGTATTTCAAATCCAAATTTTACTATTCCTCTCTCCAACTCCATTTTGCCTTCCTCCTGCTCTTTCCTTTTCTGGCCTTAAATTTTAAGTTTTCACTGTCCTAGCCTGGTTTTCACTCAGTATTCCTTCTCTCTCTATCCTCTCAAATTCACTTCCCTTTCTCCTAGACATCTCTTAAGTTTTTCTTTCCTTTTTTTTTCCCTCTTGTATTCATCCCACCTCTATTAATCTTTGCTTATTTGTTGTTAATAGTGCCATAATGGGTCTTTTTCTCCAATTTGGTTCTTATGTTCTTTCTCTCTCTCACCATATTGTACATATATATATTATTTTCATATATTTTTATATATAAATTTATCACCCTGGCTGGTGTGATTCAATGGATTGGGTGCCCGACTGCAAAGCAATGGGTTGCTGGTTCAATTCCCACTCAGTGCACATGCCTGGGTTGCAGGCAAGGTCCCCAGTAGGGGGGCTCACAAGAGGCAACCACATATTGATGCTTCTCTCCCTTTCTTTCACATTCCCTTCCCCTCCCCCTAAAAACAAATAAATTAAATCTTTTAAAAATAAAAATAAATATATAAGTATATAAACAAAACATATGAATATAAATATGTGTAATATATAAATAAATATAAATGTATATTATATATGTAAAGTATGTGTATTATCTATGTATTATATATGCATATGCAATATGTTTATATATACATATTTTATATGTGTGAAATATTTACATGCATTATATAATTATATGAATATACACATATAACATATATAAATATAGATATAACTATATAGATATATAGGTAGATAAGTATAAATATAAATTTTTTATAACATATATTTATAAAAATGTATTTAAACCTAATACTATACACTTCCCTATTACTCCATTTGGCATTCTTCCCTCCCTTTTTTATTTACAACATAAATTTTACTTTCTTTCTCTTTTTGCCTTATCTCTATTCTCTATTCTTATTACTACCCCTCTCTCTACCCTCTCAAAATCATTTTTATTTGTTAGTCATCTCTTGTTCATTTTATCTTTCTTTTAATAGTCTTAATCTCTTTACACCTTTATTAATATTGGCTCATTTACTGTTGATAGTATGATTGTGGGCAGGAATTATTTTTGCAGGTGTGGATTTGTATTCTGGGCTGTTTGGTTTTGTTGTGGCTGCACATGTACTACAGCATTCAAGAAGTGGTGGGCAGAATGATTCTCAGTCAACAAGCCAGAGAGAAGGACCCAGCAAAGAATGATCCAACCACAAAAACTACCCAATTGCAACCAGTGAGGCTACATAAACAGCATAAAGGGCATCCCAAGAGCATCAAAATGAAGATATCAAAGAGACTGCACCACTGATTCCCATAGGTCTCCTACCATGAAGGTCAAAGCTTGAAGACAGGGAGTCAAAAAGAACAATTTAAGAAGCAGAAACAAACAAGAAGAGTCACCTAAAATGGGGAGAAAAACAATCCCCAATTGTAGTGAATTCCAGCCAGCAGGATTCGGATGACCATGACTGAATGCTTGAATAAGCTCACACAGAAACATGCAGAAATAGAGAACCCGGACCATGCATCCCCTCCATTATGATCTTTCAGAGGTCCTCGACTGTTTTTTTATTGCAGTTTCTTGGGAAATTTACATCTGAATAGTCTTCATTAACTATGCATGGACTGTAGATTTGCATTAGGTGGTAGACACCCAAGATAGCGCATCAAGAGAATAGATATGCAAATGGAAAGACAATAGGCTTGGGCTGAACTTGGGTCTGAGGAAGCTAGGCATGCATTAGCATTTGTTCTTTTGACCCAGGGAGAGAGATTTTTAGCAAGAGCAAGGCTTTATTTTAAATCTAAGGAACATGCCAACCTGATTTCCCCACAGGAAATTCTGCTACCCCACTCGTGGGTCCTGCATGCTGACTTTATGTTCCATGAAAGACCATGCTCTTATTAGATGTGAAAACATAAGGGCTACAATTCCCCACTGTGGGAGCACAAAATTCCCTTACCCAGTCAAAAGGAAAGGAGAAATCTCTAGTAGGAGTGCTAAATGGAATAGAGACAAACAAATGATCAGAAATTGAGTTAAAAATAATGGTTATAAGGACACTCAATGAGCTCAGTAAGAACTACAAAGAACTCTAGGAAAGCTACAAGGAACTTGCTGAAAAAGGACATAGAAACTATACCAACCTGAAAAAGGACATAGAAACTATAAATAAGAGCCAGGAGGAAATGAAGAATACAATATCTGAAATTAAGAGCACAGTAGAAGAAATTAAAAGCAAGCTAGATTAACCAGAGAATCTAATCAGAAAACTGGAGGACAAGGTAGGAAAACAGACAGACCAACAAAACAAACAAACAAACAAAAACAGACTCAAAAAGAATGATAAATGTTTAAGGGAGCTGCAGGACAACATGAAACATAATAATATCCATGGCATAAGGATGAGAGGAGAAGAGGAGCAAGGGATAGAAAATTTATCTGAAAAAGTAATGACAGAAAACTTCCCTAACTTGATAAGAGAAAAAGTCACTCAAGTCCAGGAAGCACAGAGGGTCCCAATCAAAATAAACCCAAAGAGGCCCAGTCCATGACAAGTCATAATTAAATGGCTAAACTTAAAGACAAAGAAAGAATCTTAAAGTCAGCAAAGGAGAAACAGGTAGTAACATACAAGGGAGCTCTGACAAGGCTCTCAGCTGATTACTCAACAGAAACACGACAAGACAGAAGACAGTGGCAAAAAGTATTCCAGTTAATGAAAAGCAAAGGCCTACAACCAAGACTACTCTACCCAGCAAGGTTCTCATTTAAAATGGAAGGTGAAATAAGGAATTTCATGGACAAAAAAGGCTAAAATAATACATCTCCACCATTCCAGCATTGCAAGAGATACTAAATGGACTGCTTTAAGAAGATGAAGAAAAAGAGGGAGAAAGAGAGAGAGGAAGGCAGGTACAGAGGGAAAATGGCAATTAATAAATACAAATGCCAGAGGTTCCCAGTTTGATTCCCAGTCGGGGCACATGCCTGGGTTGCAGGCCAGGTCCCCAGTGAGGGCCATGTGAGAGGCAACCATACACTGCTCTTTCTCCCTCCCTTCTCCTCTCTCTAAAAATAAATAAATAAAATCTTTAAAAAAAAGACATAGAGAAGCTGAATGGATAAGAAAACACGACCCTTATATATGCTGTCTAAAAGAAGCCCACCTCAGAACAAAAGGTCTACACAGACTGAAAGTGAAGTGTTGGAAAAAAAATATTCCAAGCAAATAGACAGGATGCACCTATTCATGCATCACATCTCGTGCAGAGTCTTTTGGCAAAACATCAAATCACCCAAGTGACTCAGCCCCCCTACAACACAGATTTGCTGCCCTGCAACTTCTGGGTTTTTCCAAAACTAAAATCACCTTTGAAAGGGAAGAGATTTGAGACTGTTGATGAGATTCGGGAAAATATGAGGGGATAGATGATAGCATTGGGAGAACTGTGTGAGGTCCCATGGTGCCTACTTTGAAGGGGACTGAGGTGTCATTGTTGTATGTATAATGTTTCCTCTATCTTGTATATGCTTCAATAAATGTCTCCATTTTTTATACACAAGGCTGGATACTTTCTGGACAGACCTTGAATATTTTAGGTACATGGCTAAATGTAAATTTTGGTACAAATCATGTTATTTTGCTTATAGTTTTGTAAATAAGGGATTTTGGAACACCTAAACTAAATAGTTCATCTTTTCTTCTCTTTGTTATTGACTGTGTTCGGGTGCCATTGGTTAATGCAATTATATAGGTTTCAGGGGTATAGTTCTATAATACCTCATCTGTATATTGGATTGTGTGTTCACCAACCCAAGACTCTTTCCATCACCATTTATTCCACCTTCACCTTTTTCTACCCTCCTTACCACCTTTCCCTCCAGTAATCACCATACTATTTTATGTGTCTATGTGTTGTTTTTTCTAAATCCATTCACTTTTTTCACCCTGATTAGCATGGTACCAGCAGGGAATGTGGGGCTGAAGAATCTAATTTTAATGTGGTATTAAGGAACATGCCTGGGATCTCTCTCTCTCTCTCTTTGATTTCCTCCCTCCATATGGCATTTTTTCCTTTGGTGCATCTCCATATGGTTTAACCTTCTCATATCACGTGTTGTACAGGGATTGTTGAACATCTGGGAAGGGGGTGCAAAGCACTAAATGTGAGTGTTCCAGGAGATCAGCGTGAGATCTAGAAGACAACTGACCAAGCCTTGGAAGGCACAGCATAGCAGATAAAATTGCCATCACATTCTCTTTGTTACGAGTGAGTCACGGGGCCTGCCAAATTTTGAGTAGATAGTGTGACACAAAGACATGAGTACTGGGAAGTACGGCCCATTGGGCAGTCAGAAGTCATTTTCTGGAGAGTAGTTATCCCAGATGCAATAAAGGGTATATCCAGAATGGCATTTATTACACTATGTTTATAAGGAAAGAAAATAGCAATAAAAAAAAAAGTTTACCAAGAGAAAATGTTGTCTCAACTATAAATAAAACATTATTTTACAATATTTTGGTATGACATTACAAGTAAATCCATATATTTAAAATGTATATATGTGTATTGGAATGTTTATATATTTCTCTCTACATAAATGCAAACAGTACTTCAAAACATGTTTTTCTTTTGTGTATTTTACCAGATTACTCTTCTTGTATTTAGTTTGAAAATGTTCTATGATGAATATGTAAAAAAGTTAAAAAAGATGCTTTGTATTTGAATATATGCTATTCTTACTTCCATTATTCAAAAAAAGAGCTGTTTAAAGCCTGTAATTTATTCACTGCTTCCCTTTGAAAAATATACACTGCAACTTTAATATTTCTGTAAATTTATTGCAGTTCCTAGCACATCAATTAATGTTTTATGAATGAATAAAAATGACAGTAATGAAAGAATACACTCAGTGTTCTTCTCACTTGATTTCCTGGATGGTCTAAAATAAATTTATCTTTGATCACAATAGAATTAGCATAGGTAGCTGAGATATTATACCCCAAGATCTTTTTCAAGTTTATTTTTTACTTACCTAGTCTAATTACATAGCTCTATATTAAATTCACTTGAAATCTGTGTCAAATCTGTTTTTTCTTAGTGGGCACAGAGGGAGGTTGACAGTGGGTTAATTTTTAAAATTAAAGAAATTATATCCCTTAAAAATATGTACAATTTTATTTTGAGTATACTTATTGCTTACTTAAAGATTCAAGCTATACATAAAAAATTTCAGATAATTTAAAATCAGTAATCATGTTTTATAAAATTTTATTTATTTCCTGATACATGTTTCCCAGGTAAGTTTTCATTTTACCTTTAATCCAGATTCATATCCCTTTGTACTACATGTTTAGATAAGATACACATAATAATAGCCTAATTTGCTGGTAGCCACTTGCTAGATGTTCATCCTCTTTCCTACAACACAGGGTTCAAGGATTCTTTAGACGATGTACTAATAATAGTTTCACAGTCTACAGTAGTGTGGTTCATAGGACTTCTTTGATATCATAGAATCTGTAGGGATCTATATTCAGGATATGATGTATAATCTTCAACAAAGTGCTAGGAAAGATCGATAGTCTTACATTGTTGCTGATACTTTGCAGTTATTAAAATAGTAGAATTGATTGATTGGACCAACAAATATCAGAAGAAAACAATTAACCATAATAATGAAAAATGAGTTTAATCAATCTTTTAGGAAAAATATCTGTATTTTAGAATTAGCTTGAGAATACAAATATACCAATACATGTGTGTGCATGCACACACACTCTCACACAAACATTTAAACTGGATTTCTATTTTGAAAGAATGACAAAGCAAAGTGTATCATATGTAAATTTATGATTAGAATTGAAGACTAAAATTAATTTCTTGTCTAAATATATTTATCCTCATTTTACTTCTTTGAAGTCATGGAATCTTAGATAAATCACAAAAATTTCCTTTCTTGATTATATTTTTTATCTTTT
This sequence comes from Micronycteris hirsuta, assembly GCA_004026765.1. Taxonomy (NCBI): domain Eukaryota; kingdom Metazoa; phylum Chordata; class Mammalia; order Chiroptera; family Phyllostomidae; genus Micronycteris; species Micronycteris hirsuta. The sequence goes on along the minus strand of PVJI01004457.1, from coordinate 2,923 downwards.
AAAATAGAATTATTTAGAACAGATGAACTATTAATCCTTATAGAATGTAATGTTTTTATAACATCTAGAACTTACTGTTTCAATTAATCCTACATTTCCCATTTTTAAATGCAATGTATTATTACCTAGAACCTAAGTAAAAGTAAGATGATTAATTGCTCATCTCTCTTCAAATAAAATTTAGATGATCATTTTTCTGAAACATCATTGCAGAATTTTGGGAAAGATACCAGATATAAAGACATGCATTCGTATACATATAGTAGTGTTTGGTAATAAAAACACCCAGAAATGACTACAGTATTTCAATTTTAATAAATTTCAACTCTTAAATATTAGTATCTACCCATCTCCTATCTCCAGCCCTATGCAGGCAGTCATACAGGCATTCCAAGAATACCTTACATGTATTTTGTGGGAGCCAGGTGGGCAAAAGGAGCTAGTCCTCCAAATGCTGGGTACCTGTGCTCTGCTTACTTCTTCTTGATCTCTGTGGTACAAAGAAGCATGTGGACAATGTCGATGTACCACCCTCATTTTTACAATCCTTACCCCATCTGGCCAAAGTGACTTCAAGAGCACTTAAGGGGAAAAGCACCTTCTCCTCCCACCTTTATTTTTTGCTTTTAATCATTTTGGGAACCAGAGATTAAAGACAGCATATTGCAAAGAACTGCACCTATTCACTAGATGTATTTAGGGAAAAGGACAGGCTGAGAAAATCCCTGAAGGTATCTTTATTTTATAACAGGCTGATTCTGAGCAGAGATACAGCCCATATCAATTAAAATAAAAAAGACAAAAAACCACACCCCAAAACAAAATAATAAACAACAGTAGAAATACAATACATAAAACAAAACCTGGGTAGGGTGGGAAAATCTGAATTCTATAATTACTACATCATTCATTTCAAATGTTCACTTCTCATCAAAATGTCATAAGGCATACAAAACAATAGAAATACGTAATCCCATTTAAAGGGAAAAACTCAACAGACACTGTCCCTGAAAGTGACATTATGGCTGATATACCAGACACACAGTTTTAAACATCTCTTTTAAAAATACTCAAAGAGCTAAAGAAGAGGTAGAAAAAGTCAAACAATTAGTGTATGACAAAATGAAAATATCAAGAGATAGAATACACAAAGAGAAACAAAAGAGAATTTCTGGAGCTCAAAAAGTCAATAGCTGAAATGAAAAAGTCGCTAGATTCAAAGGTAAATTTGAGCAAACGAAAGAATCAATGAACTTGAAGAGGAAACAATAGAAATAACTAAATCTGAGGAACAGAAATAAAAAAGATTGAAGGAAAGTGAACAGAGCCTAAAAAATATGTGAGACACCATCGAGTGGACCAACAATGCACTGTGGCAATAGCAGAAGAAAAAGAAAATGATAAAGGAACAGAGAGAATATTTGAAGAAATAATGGCTATAACATCCCAAATTTGATCATGATATAAACAGCTGAGAATATTATGACTCTGAGTAAGATAAATTCTAATGGACTCACACTGAGAAACATGGTCAAACTTTTGAAAGAAAGAGAATTCATGAAAGCAGCAAGAAGAAAGCATTTTGTCACACATAAAAGACACTTCTATGAGATTATGAGCAGGTTTTTCATCTGACACTTTGTAGGCCAAAAAGCAGTGTGCCAATATATTCAAAATTCTAAAAGAAAAAAAAATCTCTCAACCAATAATTCTATATTTAGCAAAAATTCCCTTCAAAAATGAGAGCGAGATAAATACAATCCATCCACAAAAAAACCAAAACCTGTGAATTTGTTCCTATTGGATCTGTCCAGGAAGAAATGCTAAAGGGAGACTTTCAATTTGAAATGAAAGAACACTAGACATTAAATAAAAGCCAAATGACAAAAACTAAAATTCTCTGTAAAGGTAAATGCATGGACAATTGTAAAGACTAGTTTAATTTTAACAACGATATGTAAATCCATCTTGTTTTCTAAATGTTTTAAGAAACTAATACATTAACAAAAAATTTGTCTAAAATCTAGTAATATGGTAACTTTGGTTTATAACACCACATTTTGTTTTTTAGCCTAATTCAAAAGACAGATGCATTTTAAAAAGTATTAGTTTATGTTGTCGGCAACATGATGTATAAAGATGTAATTTTATGACATCAATGAGTGAAAGGGGTTGGAAATATAATCTCCATGGTAACCACAAAGAAAGTAGCTATAGAATATACACAAATGAAACAAGAAACAAATTTAAATGTTTAAATAAGGAAAATCAACTATACATAAAAGAGAAGAACAATAAAGTTACTGAGGGGTAAAAGCTATTAAGACATGTGGAAAACAAATAGGGACATGATGGAAATAAATACATATTATCTGTAATTGTTTTTAATGTAAATGGGTTAAAATCTGTAATCAAAAGACAAAGATTGAAAAAATGTTAATAAAGAAAAAACAGGCTCTCTGTTCCTCCTGTTGGACAGACAGCTATGTCTTCTTGTGCAGCAGCAGCCTCAACCCTGAGACATGATGGGAAAGATTGGAGTGAACAGATTTGGCCTTATTGGGCACCTGGCCACCAGGGCTGCCTTTTACTCTGGCAAAGTGGACGTTGTTGCCATCAACGGCCCTTTCATTGACTTCAACTACATGGTCTACCTGCTCCAGTATGATTCTACTCACGGCAAGTTCAAAGGCACAGTCAAGGCTGAGAACGGGAAGTTTGTCATCAATGGAAAGTCCATCTCCATCTTCCAGGAGCGAGATCCCGCCAACATCGAATGGGGTGATGCCAGTGCTGAATACGTTGTGGAGTCCACTGGTGTCTTCACCACCATGGAGAGGCTGGGGCTCACTTGAAGGGTGGAGCCAAGAGGGTCATCATCTCTGCCCCTTCTGCAGATGCCCCATGTTTTTGATGGGTGTGA